>PQWD01001105.1:42507-66400 GCA_019425675.1 Leucinodes orbonalis
GCCATCTAGCCCCAAGTTAAGCAGTTGAAGCTTGTATTACGGCGTACCAAACAACTAATAAAAATAACTTAATTTTTTGTACACACATACATTATTATACATAGAAATACCCAGACCATTACAACAGACATGTTCATTGCACCAAATGTTGGTACTGCCCGGGAATCGAACTCGAACCCTTGGGTTGCATTCCGATGTTTCAGCTATTACACCAAATGGGTCGTCATTAACATTTAAGAGGGTTCATTGGTTTGGCTACATAACCCACTTCGTAGCAAAGGGAAGACTTCCCTTCAAGCTAATGTAATTATGAAATTAATTTATTTATTTATAGGTATGCCAACAGTACATATACTTAAAACAAGAAGAGCACAAATATTTAATTAAGTCTAGGTACAGCACAATACAGGGCATAACAACATTCTCTAGTAACAAGAGCGAAACAATATAACAAAGAAGTATTTAATAGACCAATACAAAAAGAAACTGGTGCGAAATAACGAACTACCTTCAGCAGATAAGCTATAGCAGTTCTCTATTGAATTTCAGGTAGGTGTCGGGGAAATATCAAGTGTTGGGGAAAAATTTCAAGATAGATAACTATATTCGTCATAAGACCTTGTAGCGGGAACGATGACCCAAATTTGATCGAAATAGAGGTTTATGGAATAATTTAACAATTGGTATCGAACGAAAACACATTTACACCAATTGGTAGGACCCTTAAGTCTGTCTCATGTTCTCTTATTTATTTACCCCCCCCCCAAAACCCCGTTCCCCGCGTATGAAGGCCAACCCCCAAGCGATAACCTATGATATCGATGGTGACGTGTAATACTGACCGGTAGACATGTCACCTTGGTGCTTGGCACTCTGGGCTAATTTAAATTAAGGTAAACAACAATATTAACTAAGTTGCATTTAATGAAAACAGCGTGATAGTTACGCAATAGAATAAATATTTACTTCGGAATAATTAGTGCAGCCTCGTATGAGACCGGTTTTTCCGAACAGTTTTCATGTACTTGCCGCCAAAACTTTACATTGAGGTTTCGCTCCTGAAACCGTAACTTTTCAGGGAGCATCTTCATACAGTTCTTAAATTCTTCAAAACCGGTTTCAAACGTGTATTTTTACACATTCCGCCTCCACAAACCCTCTCAGTAGGGCGCATATTAAATATCATAAAGATCCACTGACAAACACACAAAAAGATACTTAATCGTCAAATTAAATAAATAAATATCCACTGACAATCACACAGTGCCATCTAGCCCCAAACTAAGCATTAGCCTCTAATACGGATACTAAACAACGGATAAACAAACTTATATACACTTTTTGTAAAGTACATACATATTATACAAAGAAACCACACACACCAATAAAAACAGACATGTTCTTGCGCACAAATGTTTATCCTGCCCGGGGTCGAACTCGAACCCATTCTGTAATAGCCGACGTCTTAACCATTACACCACATGGGTCGACGACATTTTTATTATTAGTGGGAGTTAAAAGAGGATACCGTGGAAGCTTCCTAACACCAAAGAGGGAGGAAATAGTTAGTGCAGGAAATTATTCGAACCTTAAAGGATAAATTCTTATGAACCCAGAACAACATTAACAACTTGAGATATGGATCAAGGTTTTTGGTTGAGTTTTGATATAAACGAGCTTATTTTCTTTAATTTATGTTTTGTATTTAAAATGGAAATCACCTACAAGGCTTGGTGTGGACTGCAGTGCGTCGTTCCGGACACAGTGGAGCCGGGGGAAGGCGCGCGGTCCTCGTCGGGAGCAGGCGACGCGAGCATGTAGTCGCGTGTGCTGCGGATCACGCCGGGAGTCCGGCTCTGAGTGTCCGCCATCTTCGATCTTGAAAAAAGATATTTTAAAAAGATAATTATGAGGCAGGTAAACGGACAACAGATGTTTTTTACAGCTTCACTGGACAATTGGCGAGCGCAGCCTAGGGGTGTTCAGAGTGGGACGCGAACCTCGATATAGGGCGTTGCAGGGGGGCTAGTTAACCTAGTATGGGGAGAAAATCGACCGGGCACGCACCGGTAACACGAATAGGGATACTTTACGGGCTTTGTTCTCCGTGATGGCGACAGTGATCGGATCGTCTGGATCGTTTAGTACGTCCCGGGGACGTCTACGTTTGCGGGAATCCAACAGGTGGTTTAACGACACCGCCACTATAAAAAGTATATTTTATTTAATTGGTAGTTAAACGATGGTTTAGAATGTAACTGATAACGCCACTATAAAATACTCTTTTTTCATTTCATAGGTACACTAGCGACCCGACATGCTTCGCACGGGTGCAATAGGTGATATTTGTAATAGGAACGCTCCCGCGTCCCCGGTTGAACCGGTCCGCTGACTCTACGTACCGCAACTTTTCAACATCTGTAATATCTTTCGAAAGTATTCCATTTAAAGTCATACGCTCTGAAAGGAGCCATATATGCTCTTTATTAAACAACCAAATCGCATACGTTTAGGTAATTAATGGTTTTGTTTTTATTAATTTTCTAGAATAGGCAGATTAGGCCAGCCCATCTCACCTGAGGTTAAGCGATGATGCGCCGGAAGTGAATCATGAGCCTATCAATAGGAACAGGCCGGTTCACCTCTTGCTTGAAGATATCCAATCTGAAATCGGAACACGCTAGCTATGCCAAGAGTTCCACTCTTTGCCGTACGCATTAGGAATGTTGAACCAAACGTTTGGTATCGGAATGATGGTAAATTCATGACATAAAGGGTGGAACTCACGCGCCCACGTCTCGGTCCCGATGACGGAATGGGCAGGGGGAATCAGATCGTGTAATTCCTTCGAACCATCACCATAATGGTATCAGAAAACCGACAGACGAGCAACCTTACTCTGTGCCTACGAGACTGTGCAACTCACAGATTTCCCAACTACAGGAGATGGGTTTAAAGTGCGAACATCTGTAAGCTCCTACGAGCAGACACTGCTAACAAGTTTACGCTCTAGTGAGACGAGCCAGACGCCATGAATATTAGAACTTAAGATTAACGTTTTTAATTTCAAAATGCCATCTGTCAACTGGCAATATGCCATCATCGCAATGAATCATAAAATTTTACCAGATATAGACATAAACTTTTCACAGGTAAGAACCGAAATGAAATTGCTACACTGGACTGCCTATAAACTTGGCGGCTTGTCCAGTCTAATGTATATTCTGATGTCTGTGGTGCAACTTATCATAAGTCAGAGCTTGGTCATAATGATAAGTGTTATTGCTGTAGTAATTAAAATCACTTCGAAAATTTGCACATATTTGAATGGCAAAAAATTTAATTAAAGGATATCCATGAATGATTAAAGAAGTGGATATATTGTTCTCACTTCTTAATATTACATGATAAACTCACTTCTTGAATCAACTCCCCTCTTTTAAAAAACCGCATAAAAATCCGTTGCGTAGTTTAAAAGATTTAAGCGCACATAGGGACATGAGGACGAAAAAAGGGACTTTGTTTTACTATGTAATGATAAAAATAAGGTTGAACAGCTGTTAAGTGATACTGCCACGAAGATGGCCTAAGACTCGCGGGGATAACTGATCATCATCATCAGCTTATTATACCGAGGGGCACGAGCCTACCCATATCCGGTGTATATAATAGGCGGGTGTATATAATAGGCCTTATTCGTCCCCGCCGGCGGGGGCCATCGTCGCGTGCCCTGTAGGTTCCACAAGTCCCTATTCGCGTAACCGATGGGCCGGGCGCGCTTTTTTCTCCCCAAACATATGTTTTAAGGGCTCCCCCCAGCCCCAACCCCCCCCCCCCCCCGCAACTCCATAAGCCGAAGGTCGAGTCCCGGTCGGGGACGCCCCTTAGGACAATCGTTATGGTATAAATTTAAGGCTGACAGCCATTCTCGCTCGCCACTTGCCCGGTGAAGCGTAAAGGACAATCTCGGCAAACACAGTAGTCAGTTCGAAAAAAATAAATAAAAAAAAAGCCTTATTCGTCCACGTTGGCAAGTGCGGATTGGGCGTCTTATTATTTGTATGTTTGCTATCTGATGTATAGGCTATATCCATGTAGAGTTCCATTTACCTATATTTATTCCGTAACTTTTTCGTGAAGGGTAACAAGAATTCATCCATCAAATTACAAAATCTCACATTTATAATATTGGAAGGAATTTTATACCATACTTATTTGAACCTACAGAGTTCTTATATGTTTTGTTAGTGTGCCTTTATAAATAAATAAACAATACGATATTATTGAGCACTGCAGAAAAATCGCTAAGAATGTGTGCTATTTAACACCCAGCTTGGACTAGACCCAAGGTTTTCTGTGTTGTCATTAAGGCTCGGATTTCTAGTGGCTGCAAGTTCTTGGAGAATGCAAATGCGAGCGCATAACCCTTGGCTACCGATTCCTTGCAGATTGCAAGCGATGCACTTTGCCAACGAGAAATAAAGTGATACAGTGTTACAAACTGAACGTGCATGGGTTTAAAAATTAGGAATAACTGGTAAACTTTAGTCTGGACATTGGTGTGGACTGTTGCTTTCCAATCAGGAGGGTGCAGGTTCAAATCCCGTCACGTACCAATGTATTTTAAAATTTTCAAAATTATATAATACGTGTATCGCACGCGGTACGGAGAAGGAAACACTCGTCAGGAACACTGCGCACGTCTGCGAAGAAAATCAAAAGTTGTGAAGTCAGGCCAATCCGCACTGTGCCCGCGTCGACGACTACTAAGGCCTATTATATACACCCGCGTACGGGTAGGCTCGTGTTCCCCGGTGGAGTCGAATAATGAACTGACGATGATGATGTGCGTAAACGAGGCTCATTTTATGGTTAATGATACCGCCGTCCATCAGCACTTGCAATAGCAGAGGGAATTGAAATTAGAATTGCTTTAATGTCAAATAATGCTGAATGTATATAGTAACTTTCTCTACCTAAACGTCCTTCTTTTGGAATAAGGTTGCCACCCGTAATTTATAATAAAGTACTGAACGTTATTTAATATTGGTAATTGTACTTTATAAGAAATTTAAGTACTTTAACTTGCACAATTTGATTTCTATTCGTAAGTATATTTCTTTATACGAAATTTATTAGATTAATGTTTAGTAAAGACACGAATTTAACACAACCTGCAACATTCAATAAAATATTTATTTTTAAATATGAAAAGTACATCTATATACTTTGTTTTTTTTAACTGTGTACTTTATATTCTTACCTATGATAACCAATGTAATTTAAATGCAAAAAATAAAAGGTGGCAACCCTAGATAAGAAAGAACTACCTAAGACTTCATTAAGTAGATACATAAAATTCCCAGCAATGCAAGTGTCGGCTTTTTACACATAATGTTAGGCCTTTGCAGGTCTACCATGACTTTAGGTATTACCACCTGGTAAACCAATTCATGGGAGATGCTAGTCACAATATAAAAATAAAGAAACTTGTTAGTATGGCTAGCAAGATTTTCGTTCGTCGTTTAGAAATTTCTTATGATGAAATTTTAATGTAGCAGCAGCTTAATTAGATCTGGAGTGCAGACCTATTTCTGTGCTTACCTACTCTTTCCAGTGCTCTTACCGCAGATGGCCTATAAAGCTTTACCTCAAAGGTGGAAAGTGCAGATGGCTCTCAGCCTTAAATGAACAAGGGTAATGTAAGAAGCTTTAGCCACTGGCCGACGACGTCATGCGAAAGGTCGCTGGTGGAGGCTGGATGAGAAAATCGGAGGACGGGGTTATGCAGAATATGGACCAATATCCAGGGGACTTTGCAATATGTCGAAGACTAAGAGAAGATTACAGCAGAAAGGTAAATTTCATAGAACTACAACTAACCTACTAATACAACATTTATTGCTTTCATATTATAACTTTTGTCATCAAATCATTGCTTCTTTAATCAACGTCTCTACTTATCTCTAAAAACTAGACAAGTATGTGTGCGTGACTATAATGCAGAGTAACAGCGTAACCATAGCAACGGAGTGCACTGCGACTCGCCCCACAGTTTGGGATACGACTATGAGGTCATTCACCTCCGCGCTGCACTCATATAAAATATTCTAACTAGATACTAGAAATGTAAATAATTATTGCTACCTATTAATTAGGTATTAGAACATATAACACTAGTATAGCTTTAATTTTATTGAAGAAATACAAATAAATAGTCAAAACCACTTACCGATGCGCGGTCGTATACAATCATAACACAACTATTTTCCAATTAGAATAACACATATTGAATAACACGACGAGTCGTATTTCTTGATTAGTACTTGGCACAAATACTCATTCACAACATGTTTTTAAGTTAACTAACTCCCGTTCACTAACCACGCTTGTTAATATTTACGAATCTCGAAAACATTCAACAACAACACAAACCATGCTTACATTCTTAAAATGTGGTATTAACAGGCCCCCGCGCATCTTATCATATCTTGCCGGTAATCTCCTTGGGGGTTAAGGGAATAAAGTTCTGTTGATTTACTTAACTAGTTCACATAAAAGTCTATAGAGGTCACTGTAATCGTTTGTATAATTTTGTGGTTATCATGGTGATGATAACCTACTCATTAGAATATGAAAAATGTAATGTAAAACGTAGAAATTTTATCCATATTCACTTTGAGTCCACTCTTAATGACTTGGTGTCTAATATTTGATTATATTACCCGTAGCTTTCACTAATATCAAATTTATTTTTAGCGTAACTGCTGTATGCAAACAGACTGGGGCTTTTAAATATTTTGTTCGTATATAAGGGTTTAACCGAAAGTGTCCAGTTTAGTTAGTATGTGAACTACAGAACATAACTACTAGAAAGTCCCAATTATGGAGTCTCACGGACTTAGCTGCTATTGAGCAAAACCGGGTCTTTTTCATAGTCTGCCTTAAGCATATATGGCCTCAGGGCAGACAAAAATGAAAGAGACTGGAAACTAATATGATGCCAAAAGCCAGATAATTTAGGTTTATTTTTTGGACTACTCCACTTCCAAGGTGTAATTATTTCATATAAAAATGTTTTAATAGAACTATGACGGTAGCGGTGAAAAATCAGATCACCTTTGGTGCGCGATCGTGTATTTGTTTTTTATATGTTGTTTAAAGAACGTTTTCGAGTGACTGCCACCAACTGTTTCAAGTGACGTTACGGCTACCGGTTTTACAGACATTAAGCGCGCAATCTAAAGTCCTCCGAAACGGAATACTCTTGGAAACGTTATCGAATAACCTTGTCACAAAGGAATCTTACCTAACAACCGAGCTCATTCGTGATCTCAGGCACAAGGATGCTAGCCCGTAGTCATGGACTTTTATCAGCTGAACGATTCGTCTACGCCGGAGGGCTAAAACCTTAAACGCCCTGTAGAACATGGCTTACTCCCGTCTTCTCCAGCACTATTGTGCGACGGGTGTGACCAGTCACTCGCATAATGCTATCGGGCTATCGGTATATCTCTTACGGTTTACCGCTTAATGCTCCATTCCTCATAGTCCTGGATTAACCCTTAAGCAAATTAAGCACTACTTAGGGCCCCACGTCCAGGGGGCCCCGACGAAGCACAAAAAAAATGAACAGAAGGTTTACTGGGAAATCATCATCAGTGAATGCCCAAAAAAGCCGCAAGGTGCATTTTTTTGTAAATAATTAAATATAGGTACTTTAGTTTTTGTTTTTGTGGCACCTACTCCACTTCCAAGGTACGTTTAATATATTTTCATCTTATTTTACAAAAATACTAATGTTTTTCAATAGTAACCTATGCGCACTGCGATTATGTTCGGTGAAAAATAATTTCATGCAAAATCGACTTGCGTTTTTTTCGCAGTGCGCGGATTCGAGTATGTTACTCTTGTTTTTTTTAATCGTGTAGGTTTTTTTAAAGACAAATTCTTGTTCTTTTTCTTAGCGAGTGGACTGACCCCACACAAGTCCCTGTTTCAGAGTTTTGAAACCGCTTCACGGCCTTTGACGCGGTTTTTGATTAACGACAATTCGAAGGCGGCCGGGACCGATGGCTAAACGTGCCCTCCGAAGCACGGAATCATCTTTCTTTTAGGAGAAACAGGTGATATAGCCTGCAATGTAACCTAACTGACAAAACTAACACTCACAAAGTGAAAAATCATTACCTATGTTGTCAACTACTGCGCTATGCTACTAATTCCTGTTGAAATACTGACAGGGGGGCCCCACAAGTGTGGATTGCTTAGGGCCCCGAGTAGTCTTAATCCGGCACTGTTTCTCATCCAGCCTCCACCAACGACTCTTGGCGGTCCTACGGGCCGGAGGGCATCCTACGCCATGCTTGCAAAGACATGGTCTTTACTCAACTCGTCTACTCCAGCGGACATCGGTTTTGCGACGTAGGTATGTGACCAGCTCACTGCCGCTTCAATTTGCTGATCCGGCGGGCTGTATCGGTAATTAGATCTCTTACGGATAAATATACCCCGAGCTTAATTCGCTCCATTACCCCTTGAGTGACTTTGAACTTGTGAAAAATCCCGTAGTCAGTGTCTATGTCTCAGCTGCGCGTGTTAATACGGGTAGGTCGCATGGTCAAAGACTTTCGATTTAAACATTACGGAATCGTCGACTTTCTGTTACCACCAAAAAAGTTTACTTTAATTTAATCAATACCTGTTTATTTACCTACATATTTTTTACAATTAGAGATTAGACAAGTAGGATACTATATAGTTATAGCTTAATGACAAGTCTAACTAAGAAGTTTTTCTAAGTTAGATTTGTCATTTCGAAAGAAGAACTTTTTTAAATAATGCCCTCTTGGTAGTTTTTTTAAAACAATGAAATTAATATTGGCAGGCGGCTCCCGCCTGTGAAATAGCTGTACATTCCTATAAAAGGTAAGGTCTTGTCCCTAAGCCTCCTCGCTGTGACGACACTAACGGCTAACGTTTAATGTCCATTAGAGCGATAGTTATTTGTAGTCAAGATTTAAAACTGCCAAATTATCGAGTTAAATGATTACACCTTACGTTAACGCCCATTATCGCGATAATTGATGGCATTTTCCGTCTTAGGATTAAAATTATCTTTAAACCTAAGTCCTTGCAATGAGTCATAGTGGACACTGTTATTTTCTAATATGGCTAATTCGTGGCGTATATTTTTTGCTTGAGCCATAATTCGATTGTCTCCGGTGATTATTTCCGCTGTGAAACCGGATCTTAGTGTTTTTATATTGTCAATGGAACACTATGACGTTAGTGTACAAAAACTGTAGTGTTTACGATAAGATAGGTTTTGTATTTTCTGGTATTGGTGTATACATAACGAGTAATATTAAGTCTCTCTTCAAGAGCGTGTCCCAAAATATATGTTAGGCTACCAAGCCCCCCCCTGCACTGCTGATATGTGACCCCAATTGTGCCAGATATCTTGGTACTCAGCGTGGTGACTACGGGCATTTACCTACCCATGAATTAAAAAAAATATATTTATGATAATCATCATCCTCAGCTCATTATACGTTCCTACCGCGGGGCACGAGCCTACTCGTGTTTAGGTCTTAAACCTCCACGCGGGCCCTTGGATTGGCCGACTTCACGCACAACCTATGGATTTCTTTGCAGACGTGCGCGGGTTTTCTCAGGATGTTTTCCTTCACCGAAAGTCGGGTAATCGTGCATATAATTTGGAAAATTTAATAATGTATTGGTACGTAGCGGGATTTGATCTTGCACCCTCCAGCTCGGATAGCAACAGTCCACACCGACACCGACGCTCTTTATAATAATTATTTTATTTTGAAAGAAAATAATGTTTTTTTTTTTCACCAGAAATGGCATAAGTGTCATCTCTCTCCTTTAAATTATTACTTAATAATGGAAAAAATATGGTTAACACAGCCATTTGACCAAAATATATTTGAACAGTCATATTTTGGCTTTGAAAAGTATACAATGTTTGCACTATATGGTAGAGCATGTTTTTTTGTCCCTTTTCAGTGAATATTTTGTGTGTGTGTATCAGTGGGTTTTTATACAAACTTTGATAGTTCCAAACTCGTCCGCTACACATAAAATAATCCAGCCATGCTTTTTTATAAACACACACATATAAAAACTTAGAAGGGCATTTATGCTCTCTGATTGTTATCCAAAAAGGATCTTAATAAATACCATTAGTATGTTAAACTAATATAGTTATGTAATGTATTCATACAATATGTATAATTGTATCATTATACTACACTAGGTAACGGCACGGATATGGAATCAAGGCGATATCACAGTCATTATAGGTACATGATATTATAAACAACTTGTTTTTTTTTCTTATTGTCTTTTGGATATTAAAAAGTCAAATGTCAAATCTTATCTACTGATATTCTTAGTACATAATTTAATAAGATTTTAATGTATATGCATTCAAGGAACAACCTTAATGAAAATTTGAAACATTTTGATGTATTTATATAAATAAATACATCAATTCAGATTCATAAAATATATAACCAATCTCTTTAAAGTTCCATTTTGCTACGAACGCTATCCGAGAGAGATCGGAAACATTTGAATTTGCATGGTAGTTGTTGATTTTTGAAACTATAAACCATTTGAAATTAACATTGTGACAAAACCATAACAGAAATCAAACTCGTTGCAAAAAGTAAGAAAAATTCAAACTTATTCACCCTAAGTTTGAATTTTACTTACTTTTTGCTTCATAATATAAATTATAACATCTGTTATAATTTATACTATGAAGCCAAAATTTAAGCAAAAATATTTTTTTATTTAGTATCTACTTAAGTGATTGATTACTAATCTAAAAAAAGTATTATTTATTTTAGATTCGTAAAATTAAATTATAATTAAAATTCGTAAAAAAGAGATCTTTTTAAGAATTAATGTTTGATCCTTGTCTCGTTTTTTGTTTTGAATTTTCTTAAGCACTCTCCAGTTCTTAAATAAATAAAAAAAATAAGAAAATAAATAAAGCTTACGCCTTGGTCCCAGAGGGGTAGGCAGAGATGATGGAACGCCACTTTGCGCGGTCCTGACATACTTCCCTAGCTTCATTCACATCCATCAACCTTTTCATACAAGCTTCCAGTTCTTATTCCTAATCTATTTTTGATTCTCTGACAGTTTCAACTTGCAAATAATTATTTTTTATCGAACTCAGACGAGTGGCTTAAGTTCACATTCGTAACTGAAACTGGTAGGTTACACTATAAAAGATAAATAACTTAGCCATATTCAATTTGAATAGTTTGCACTATATATCTAAACGTCGTCGTAAGAGCGTCGGTGGCTCAGTGGTGTGGACTGTCGCCTTCCTACCGGGAGGGCTGAGGTTCAAATCCCGACACGTACCAATGTATTTTCGAATTTTCGAAAAATATATGTACGTTATCCGACGCTCTTACGGTGAAGGAAAACATCGTGAGGAAACCTTCATGCACGCCTGCGAATTCGAAGGTTGTGTGTGAAGTCGTCCAATCCGCACTGGGCCCGCGTGGACGACTAAGGCCTAATCACCCTATACGGGTAGGCTCGTGCCCCTCGGTGGGGACGTTTAATGAGCTGATGATGATGATGATATATCTAAACGATTTTAATATCCAATGCATAAGACTTGTTGGTATGCAATTTATGTAATGCAACATCTGTTCGTAGTAACATACCAACCGTGTTTATGGCAGTTAAGGACAGTGGCGTGCACTCCATATATGCAAATATGCAGTGCTACCCTGTGCATCCAGACAAGCCGGAAAATCGCCAAAATATTAAATGATTCCCACTTATTCGCTTATTTCCTCTACAGATTCGAAACCACAGGCGATCTGTTGTCAACAGCAGTCAATTTGACAAAAATGTTAATTATTTTTTGTTTTTGCAAATAGTGTCACTCACTATGCATACCCTACTCATAATCTCTGTGCACACCACTGTATGCCAATGATAATCTTGTACGCCTAGTTAAATACTCAGCCATTGTTAAGACTTAGTCGAGTATAGTAAGTTAAAAGATTTCCTATTCATTTTAATTATTTTAATAGTTTTTCCTTAGAAGTAGGTATTTGATTATGAATAAACAGACCAACCCTGTACACAGGTTCTTTGACGACCAATTTCGTGTAATGGTTGAGACGTCGGCTAATTGACCAAGGGTTCCGGGTTCGATCCCCGGGCAGTACAAACTTGTGTGCATGAACTGTTTGTACTTGTCTGGGTGTTTTCTATGTATAATATGTATGTATTTACAAAAAAAAAAGTATGTTCATCGAGTTTCTTGCGGACGTTTTTTTAAAGTTTATAGTTAACTAACCCGCTCTGGGCCTTCGTGGACGATTATGGCCAATACACCCTTTACGGGTAGGCTCGTGGTTCTTAGTGGTGACATGTAATGTTATGATGATGAGCAAGTCGTGTGGGGTTTCGTTCATTGTGGAAAATTAAAACGATAGTTGGATGTATTGAAATTTAATAAAATTGATAAAATAAGCGTTTCAGATATCTGGTAATTATATAGAATCATATGATTTAATCCGTAAGAGAACTAAAGTTACCGACATAGCCCGCCGGATCAGCAAGTTGAAGTGGCAGTGGGCTGGTCACGTATGTCGCAGAACCGATGGCCGTTGGAGCAGACGAGTTCTGGAGTGGAGACCGCGTCTCGGCAAGCGTAGCGTAGGACGCCCTCCGGCCCGATGGACCGACGACTTGCGAAAGGTCGCTGGTGGAGGCTGGATGAGGAAAGCGGAGGACCGGGATATCTGGCGCGAAATGGGGGAGACCTATGTCCAGCAGTGGACTGCGATAGGTTGAATAGGATATGAATTAGATATATGACAGCTATGTAAAAACCTATGGTAATAAACCAATAGTATTATATACATATCAAATGAATTGAGTATGTTCGTACCAATGTGTTTTCGAATTCTCGAAAATATATGTACGTTATCCGACGCTCTTACGGTGAAGGAAAACATCGTAAGGAAACCTTCATGCATGCCTGCGAAGAGATTCGGAGGTGGTGTGTGAA
Organism: Leucinodes orbonalis; assembly: GCA_019425675.1. Taxonomy (NCBI): domain Eukaryota; kingdom Metazoa; phylum Arthropoda; class Insecta; order Lepidoptera; family Crambidae; genus Leucinodes; species Leucinodes orbonalis. The sequence goes on from PQWD01001105.1 coordinate 55,586, forward strand.
GTCGTCCAATCCGCACTGGGCCCGCGTGGACGACTAAGGCCTAATCACCCTATACGGGTAGGCTCGTGCCCCTCGGTGGGGACGTTTAATGAGCTGATGATGAAATGAATTGAGACACATGTAAAACCCATTTTTCGAAAAGAGTAACTACATGAATTCCTTGCCGCAGTCTTCTCGGTAGATAACACATCTTCGAACCGGTGGAAGATAGACATTGGAAATGACTTCTTTACGATTCAAAAGTGTCATTTAATGATTTATTTGAATAAAACATTTTTGAGTTTGAGTTTGTTAATAATTGATTCGAGATGATGATGATCATCAGTTCATTAAACGTCCCCACCGAGGGGCACGAGCCTACCCGTATAGGGTGATTAGGCCTTAGTCGTCCATTCGGGCCCAGTGCGGATTGGACGACTTCACACACAACCTTTGAATCTCTTCGCAGGCGTGCATGAAGGTTCCCTCACGATGTTTTCCTTCACCGTAAGAGCGTCGGATAACGTACATATAATTTCGAAAATTCGAAAACACATTGGTACGTGGCGGGATTTGAACCTCAGCCCTCCCGGTAGGAGGGCAAACGTCCACACCATTGAGCCACCAACGCTTATTGATTTGAGAAGTGGTGATTCGAGATGTGGTTACTTAGAAATATGACGCTAATATCCAATATGGTGTCGTAAAAGCAAAGTCACTGGTCAATTTGTTGTAATCGTAGGATTATATAAAATATGTATTATTAAATTTACATTAAGTCTTATGACACAAAAAACTGCGGAAGCCTACCACGTCACACCTTGGAATAATTAGTGTTTATTAATAAAAAATGCTTAGAGTCAGGGGACGGGAAACCGGACCATCTGGTCCGGTTTCAATCTTCATGTAGCATTTTAGTACGTTGTCCAACCATTTTAAGGGTGCAACCCTAAAAATAGCATCTGAGACACTCTGCAGATATCTGAGAGAAAATGCTCAGTTATGATATGTGTGATAATTGAAGATTTTAAATAAGAACCAATAATTATTAAGTATAATAAAATTAAGATTATTAATTATAAAATAAATATATAGATTTATATTAAGGTTACATTATCGAACTTATCAAAATTACACTCCTTGATTGACTCCCCGTCCTTCCTTTCGTCCATCAAACTTAACACCTTTTACAGATCCGATGCCCTAAATTGTTTGCACTCCAAGTCTACAGGAACAACACCTCCTTCTACAATCCCATAGTACGTATGTGTCGCCTTTACGATGAATTGGGCCGTGATCATCCTATTGTTGACACAGATGAGCCGTCTGCTCGTTTGCTCGCTACTTATAACATTAAAAAACCGACCGACCTGCGAAAGGTGGAGTGGAGGCTTGATGAGAAAAGTTGTGGACCGGGATATCGGGTGTAAAATGGGAGAGACCTAGGTCCAGCAGTGGACAGCGATAGGTTGAATCGACACTCTTTTAACCATCGTCGCGTGTCCCTGTAGGTTCGCACAGTCCCTATTCGCGTAACCGGCATGTACCGGGCCGCTTTTCTCCCCAAACATATGTTAGGCTACCAAGCCCCCCCCGCAACGCCCTAAGCCGAGGTTCGAGTCCCGTTCGGGGACGCCCTTAGGCTCGTTGTGTAAATATTTAGGCTGAGAGCCATCTGCGCTCGCCACTTGCCCGGTGAAGCGGTAAAGGCCATCTGCGGCCAACAGCAGTAGACAGTTCGAAAAAAAAAAAAATCTTTTAACGGCAACTCATTTCTGGAACCCAGGACTTGCAAATGTTCATGGGCGGGGGTGCCATAAGTGGCAAACGAGCATACGGTTCACCTGATGGCTTACCATGGTAAACCATGAGCCTCCTGTTCAATAAAAAACATAATAAACGTTACTTATAGTATATATTATTTAATCTGTGATATTATTTATCAAGTTAATGATGTACTTAACTATTACGGGCATAATAATTGCACTTACTGTTATACAGAACCTCAAAAAATTCAATTCTTAGAAAGACGTTTCAATCTATTTAACCGTTGAGCAAACTGACAAATGTAATTAATCGGTCCGATAATTCGTTGCTAATAATAAACATGGGCATTTGCAATGATGTAAAAAGTATAGATTCGTGATATGCTCACAAAACAATCGAAAAAAGTGTTCCGAATGCATCGATAGCACACATACACATATTTCGAAAGAGCGTACATCTACTTAAACAAAAGCGTACAAAGTGTATTCTCTTCGGCGGTTCGTCTATGAGGCATGGATGGCGTATCTACCTTTATATATACAGAATATCATTGGGCATATGTAGGAAGCGCTTGTCGCGTATTCCGCTAATAAGTCTCGGACAAGGACATCGTACTTTCCGGTCACGAAGAGTGATATCTTGATTTCCGACATTGGTGGTTTATTAAAATTGACAATTACCAATAACATATGTAGAGCACTCAAAGGTTCTACCTGCTTACGTCACTTCTGTCAATAGAGGCAGTTAATTTGTCGTTATTACTCAAAAACATTTTTTTTCACATAGACACCAAATTATTAAGTTATAAGTTTATAACTGCTGTTAACTTGTAAAATAATAAGCATAACTATGGCTTTATTTACACAAAAAATTCGTTGAAGTTATGTAAAAAGAGGCGGATCATTAGGGCACTGTAAATGGCAAGAAATGGAACCTTTAGAGATTCTTCATGTTTGTCTGTCAGTGTGACACTCTCTTTTCTCCGAAGCTATAAGTGCTATACTGTTGAAATTCTGTATAGAACCCTTATATACCAAGGATTTTATAATTCATAACTGATGTCAACCATTACGCCATATGGGTCGTCGGAATATAAATAAATAAATATCCACTAACATTCACACAGCGCTATCTATAATCATATTTTTCTTAATGGCAGGTACATAAATTTTTTTTTAAAATATTTTCAATCAAATATAGTTTCTTCTAGGTCAGCGTGCTTCATCCTAGACATCGCCAATGTTTTACACCAGACAAGGCGTAGTCAATCACTAGCCAATTTAATGTAAAAAAAATCACATAGTACCAGATTTTAATTGGTTACCTTCAAAGTCAGCTATTTTTTTACGAACTTTATTTATGTCCAAGACAAAATTATGACGGCTTACAAAAAAGTGTGACCGAACCATGTAACTAATTGATTTAGTGTTTTTGCTTACTTCTACATTAGTGCTTTTTCTTCACTTTAAGGGTGTCATTCCACCGCGAGTCTCGTAATATAGGTCAAATATAAAACGATATTAAACATATCCACGTACTCATTATATCTATTTAAAATTATTTATTGATTTCGATTAGCTATCTTATGAACTGTACTAACTTCAATATGATTTATCAGATACCGCTTTACTAAGACTTAAAGCACAGATAAAATAAATATAGTAAACTTAAAGTAATTCCTGATCTACCTGTTCCCCTCATTTAAAAGCCTCGGGGCGACTTGCACTACTGTTTCTATCTTTCGTTTTAGGCAGGTCATCACCAGTATTAATTTGAATGACGAATGCTTAAAAATTGTTGATAGTACAGTATTTCTAGAAATTACTATAGATTCAAAACTCCAGTGGGGACCTCATATTGAAGCTTTGGCAGGTAGACTTAGCTCAGCAGCGTATGCAGTTAGGAAAATAAGGCTCTTTACCGATATTGATACAGCAAGATTGGTTTATTTTAGTTATTTTCATAGTATAATGTCATATGGTCTTCTGTTGTGGGGCTCAGCTGCTGATATTAACACTATATTTGTACTTCAAAAAAGAGCCATCCGAGCCATTTATAACCTTAGACCACGTGATTCACTTCGGGAAGTATTTAAAAAAATCGATATTTTAACAGTAGCGTCCCAATACATTTACCATTATCTAGTTTATGTCCACAAAAATCTTCATTTGTTTGAGAAAAATTGTGACGTACATAACTTTAATACTAGGAGCAAAAAAAAACTTGCTGTCCCAAATCTTAGACTAAGTAAAGTAGGAAAATCATTTGTTGGAAGAGGCATAACATTCTTTAATAAAATACCACAAAATCTTGCCGAATTGCCTTTTCACCAGTTTAAATTAAAGATTAAAAAAGCCCTCATGAAAAAAGGTTACTTACAATAGAAGAATATTTATCGATAAAGATGTGTGGTCTTGCACTTAGTGTTCCAGTTACAAAATCTTTGTAATAAATTATTGTAAAGCTATTTGTAGGTAAATGACAAAACTGTAACCACTGATATAAAAAAATTAAAAGAGTAACTCGAGTTTCTTGCTGGCTCTTCTCGAAGATCCTACTTATTCCGAACCGGTGGTAGAGTCACAAAAAATATGATATTAATAACAATTGACGATTCAAAAGTATCTGTAACAGATTTATTTGAATAAAGATTTTTTTCTTTCTTTCTTTCTTTATTAATATTTAATCCCTAAACTAGTTATTTGTTGTAAAACAAAGTAATTTACAGGGGTGGATTTACACTATTACGAATAATTTAATTGGGCGGCAAAATTTTGAATAAAAAAATGTGTTATAAAAATTGCCCAATATGAGTCACTTAATTGTAAATGATAAAATTTTGAAGATTAAAATTCCGCGTTTATACGGAACATATTCCGTCACTTGAGAAATAATAATTTTGGTACTTAGATGGCATTATTTTCAGTGAGTCAGGCGGCAACAAGCTTAAATCCGGCTCTAGTTATCAACAATACTCATAGCCCAAACATTCGCATCAGTAAGTCATCTTGCATCAACCACGACACAGTACACACAAAGAATCTTCTAGAACTCCCAGTTCCTCCGACCTCATCAGCCAACAGCCCTGAAACGCACACGCACCGTCCTCAAGATACGTTGAAAAAACTACAAAATAACGCGTATTACGTGCAACCACGTAACCATTACGCAATGGTTATCCACACGAAATTATCTAACGAGCATCGTTGCATATAAGGCCGCACCCAAGGTTAAAGTCAAGGTTCGCCGGTGGTCAAGCAACGTGGGCAGGGAGGGCATAAGTGAAAGTTTCCAATTTGCAAATACGTACACTGTTTGGTGCTTGGGAAGGGCATACTTGATAGTTGTCCGCTAGCATAAGACCTCTTTTTATTATTTTCAAAAATGACCGTATATCTTAACTGTATGATGTTCCACTATTAAGACTCAGAGTTGTGTTCATATAATATGTTGTTTTGACGCTTGAATATAATAAATATATATAAGTATTATACTGCATCCACCACTAAATTATGAACCAATGACTGACGAAAGCTAGGCTGGACGAGGAAAGGAGAGAACCGCGATGCATGTGGATCAACGATTTGCGAAAGTAAGGTGGAAGTTGGATGAGGAAAGCAAAGTACCTGGATGTTTGTTGTAAAATATGAAAGAACTATGACTGAAAGTCGATAGTGAAAGGTAGCGGAGGTTCGTACCTAAGCGTTTTAGTACCTTATTTTTCTATTCCTTGGCTCAACTTAGCATTAGTTAGAAACCAATCATAGACTATTTACTAGGTGGTAGACTCGATACTGAGTCGACTAGGTAGGTACCACTGCAGTACCAGATATCGTCCCGTGAAATAAGAGTGCTATGAACTTTTGTGTTTCGGAATGAGGGAATTGTAGCTAGTGAAATTACCGGGTATAAGATCAAACATGGATGCGGCGTTGTTGGAGAATAATAAATTATTGTCTATCAGCTGTTGATCACCGTCAATGCTGCTCTGTCATGGTCAGGCGTATCACTTACCACCAAAGATAAAACAAATTATTTGGAATTACGCTATCATGTATTATGTTGATAAAATAACCCGATTCTTTAGAACCGTTATTTGTTTACATTGCGTCCATATTTGAGGTATTCAATAGAGCGCTGGGGTACTCATGCGTACTAGTTCGTTTCTGGCGAGACTAACAAGTCTTTTGTGTTAGGTTTCTTGTTAGATGTTGTTATATTGCTACGGTCACTGAACCACATTATGTGTTCCCTACAATACAATCGTGACAATGACAGTTTCCAACTAACGAAACTTAATATAGACAGATCATAGTAACTGTACGATGTCATTTTAGCTCATTGTGATCTCTATTACAACTATTATGCCAAATTAGCATGTCAAAACTTCCGGCTAATTAAGCTTTGTAACATTCTGAAACGCGATGGTAAAATTAATTGTACGTCTTGAAGTTTACCATGAATACAAGGTCATTTTAATAAAGGTGTCTGTCAGTACTTTTTAATTTTAAGCAATAATTCATGCAAACTAAAACAGTTAGCGTGTAAATTCAAAATAGTCATTCGATTTTTCTAAGTTATATTTGTGAAATGTATGGCATGGTTATAGCATTATCTGGGTTAACAGCCCAATCTGATTGCATGACCTTAGTCGATCGTGTAACTTTAAATTTTTTATCATTGCCGGAACTTAATGTGTACGGAGATCCTGGCAGACACTTTCTCATTTGAGAAAAAGCTACTTACTGTAATAATTTAAGTAACTTCATTGAATGAGTTTATTCTCCCTATTCTACTAAGATGCACAATTTTATTCTAAAGTCCGCGGCAAAAGTCTGCCCATCACGTCGATTGGACAGAATTTTCATTCATAATCACGTCGCTCGCTATATGTCATAATAGCATAGTAGTGTGCTCGTGCTTTTGATTTTGTACTCTTTCTATGTAATATAAAATAGTTTCAATATTACAAACAGATACTCTTATTTTTTTATGTATAGATTAAAAATGCTTTGAGGCTTTTCAAAGAGATTTCCAAAAGGTTAGTCGACGTCACAGGTGACCGAAGATCTGGCAGCTACCTTGGTCAAAGAATCAGTCTGACAATCCAAAGGGGTAACGCTGCCAGTATTTTCGGAACTTTGCCGAAAGGGACTTCTTTTAATTATATTTTTTAGTTTTAATTTTTTATTTTTAAGTGTTTAGGGTGTAATATATTTTAGTTACCGAATAATGTAATGTTGTAAATAAATGTCGATTAAAAATAGAAACGATTTCCTATGCTCATCATCACCAGCCTTTAACGTGTCACTGGTCGGAATAAGCCTTCCTATCTAAGCAAATTGCTTATGTTAATTGCTAGTAATGAAACTATTTTCACTAGTTCAAGGATACATGTTTAAACAAACTTGGTAACAGTATTTACATAATGCGTTTAGGCGCGTTACTCTGATTAAGGATGTCGACTTTAAATCTTTTAAAATATAGTAGGTATTTATAACATAATTAATTATTCATAACACTCACACGCCGATCATCCCGACCCGACCGCCGAGCGTCGGTGGCTTATTGTTGGGGACTGTTGCCCACCTACCTGTAGCGCTCTGTAGTTCAAATCCCGCCACGTACCAATGTGTTTTCGAATTTTCGAAAAATATTTATACGTTATCCGACGCTCTTACACTGAAGGAAAATATTGTGAGGAAACCTGCACAGACCAAGGACGAGTGCAACCCAACAGTCCTTCCAACCGTATAGGCCTACTGGACGACTAAGGCCTCATCACCTATACGAGTAGGCGCGTGCCCTCGGTGGGACGTATATGAGCTGACGATGATGACTCACACGCCGTTTATCGCTTGTGTAGGTATTAGACAAGTTCACAACCACTTTACCAAAGGCGTCGTACAACAAAGAAATAATGTTTCTGTTACAGAATATAGGAATGTCCTTTAACGTAAATTTACAATAGTTTGTGGGCACTGTTGTCTTCTTGTATTGTATGAATTGTCTAAAGTACAGTGTTAGTCGAATAGTGTCGCAATATCGAGCGGTGTTATAATTCCGTGTTTTAGCCAATTATCATATTTGCGATAAATTGTACAGTTTGAAACGCTTTGAAACACGGTAGCACTGATTATATCTTGTGCCTGTGTATGAAAAGGGCGCTTGTGCAACAAATGTTTGGCTAACAGTTTTCTAACAAATTCATGAAAAATGTATTCTTTACACTTAAGGTTCAACAAAATATTATTTTAATGATGGTTTCCTAGACGACGCTATTTCACGGACGACGACAGACGACGACAGACACAGACGAGAGACGACATTATTTTTAATAATTGTTAATGGTAAAAGTTGTTTTTCTTCTGAATATTTAATAATATTATTTTCCTTTGAAAATGAGAGATTCAAGAAATTGATTACTCATAATTACAGTTTGTTTAAAGGTTCTCAATATAGTAAAAGTTACCGTGTTTCAGGAGCCAGTCATTCTCATTTAATGATACATTAAGTTCAAATTATTACATATTATAACTATATACATATCTCATATCGAACTCGTTTCTGATGAGACATAAAGTTTCTTTAAGCCTTATTCCCATCCAATAATGACCTTGATGTAGCCAGTTGCAAACAATAATTTAATGCGGAAACTTTCTATTTCAGATAACTCGGTAGCGACAACCCTGTGGTCGCTAGTTCCGGTAACACAGTTCGGTAACCACGGGGCAATGCCGAGGTCCCTGCCGAGTTAGTAATGCTAAATCATATAAGCGTCGAATACATAATAAGTACAAACAGTTTTAATGTATATTTAATTTCTTAGGAAGCGCTTTTGGTTGGCAGTTAGGTTTAGGTATAAAGGACTTTATTACAATGGGATATTATAAAATAAACATTAGTAATTATGTAAGCCTCTGAGTGGCGTTGTAATGGGTAAGTACTTAAATCGAGCTTAAATCTCATATAATATTTTAGCAGGTAGGTAAATGATTAGGTATATGTAATTTGTAGTTTGTCAATATAATTTCTACGTCTGTCTTTATAGATATGTATGCTACCGCTTTCTTTTATAGCATTTGGTAGATTATCGAAAAGCAGTACACCAACAAATAAAAGTTATTATCTTCCGTAACTTTATATTTATTGCGTAGGCTATGCGGATTGTCTGTATTTGGATCGACGATTTGCTATAGATCATAGGTTTTTTTATGATATAAAGTGTACAGGACGGTCAGCATGTTTACCTGATAGTAATTGTTACGCGGGACCATGACATTGCAGCATTGATAGAGACCAAAAACTGATGGACAGTTATTAATCTCTATCAATGCCATTTTTAGGCAGTGTTAGGTAGATACTGAACAGATGTTATCTGTGTAAACAGTCGAAATAATTGGCTCCGCGTGGATGACTAAGGTTCGACTAAGACTTGATGGCGACGTTTATGAGCTGATAATGATGATGACATAGGTAATTAAAACAAAGTCGATATGTCCCGATATGTCTTTATTATTACGCAAGCAATTTTGATTTGACTTTTATAAATAGGTGAGTTTAGAGAACGATTTATATGGCCCTTGTGCACAGCAGGGGTGGGTCAGCACTGGCCTTCCCGCACCTATGAAGAGATTGGGTTGTCACCCAAACTTTCCAAAGTCATGTTACATGTCAAGGCATGTAGAGGCCTAAGCCCTGCCGTGTAAAATTATAGACATAATTATTGAATTTATAGGATTACTGCGAATACTCAAATGCTGTCCTCTGAGATGGAAAGAGAGGTTAAAGTAAAAACGTGATGAATCAATCTTTATAAGCAAAGTTGTTATGATTTTTTATTTAAAAAATCTTTTTGCCTGATGTCATCTACAAAGCAGTCCGACGACAGTTATGTTCGTCTTTTTAAGAAAGAAAGAAAGAAAGAAAGAAAAAAATCTTTATTCAAATAAATCTGTTACAGATACTTTTGAATCGTCAATTGTTATTATTATCATATTTTTTGTGTAATTTTTAAATGGAGTTTTGTGTGTGTTAAGTACTAATAGTACTTTTTGTTTGTATACAACGATATTCTGGATATATGAAGGAAGATACAGTTGTAGGCTCTTTGTTTAGGTAAATGTACACTCATTCGAAATCAGTGTATGTGTGCTGTCGCTGCATTCGGAACACTTTTTGCGATTGTATTGTTAGCTTATCACGCATCTATACTTTTTACATCATTGTATAGGTTTTTTAAATCCATAAATGTTTAAATCGAGCTTTATACCTAGCCACTAGATATCACGCGTTGCTAATCAGCCCCTCAAATCCCATTTTTGCCGATAGCTGCAACAAGGCATAAAAATGTTAATTGCAACATAATTGCACCGCACAAATAATTCAGATTGCTATCGTTGCATGGACTGAAAAATGCAACCTTTTCTCTTTGAGGCGAGTCAAACAGATCAGGTGACATGTGCGAATTTGTCACGCAGACAAGATGGTTCATTTTGTCTATTGTTTCTTATCAGTTAGATAATAGGCTGTCACTCGTTTGACCATTGACAGGCTTGTCTATGGTTATCCTATTATTTTTTCGAACTATGTCCATTTAAAAATAATGTTTTTGTTATAATTTCAGGTAGACCACCTAGGTCTACCTGAAATTATAATATCATGTTTTTTATGACACAAAGTGAACAGGATCCTCGGCCTTCCCACCGGGAGGGCTGAGGTTCAAATCCCGACACGTACCAATGTGTTTTATGTACTTTATCCGACGCTCTTACGGTGAAGGAAAACATCGTGAGTAAACCTTTATGTACGCTTGCGAAGAGATTCGAAGGATGTGTGTGAAGTCGTTCAATCCGAACTGGGTTCGCGTGGACGACTAAGGCCTAATCCCCCTATACGGGTAAGCGCTTGCCCCTCGGTGGGGACGTTTAATGAGCTGATGATTACAATACCCAGTAATTTCATTATAATGAACGGTATAAAATCGTAGAAGGTTGGGCATCACTGGAGAGAGCCTGACCAGGTTCAGAAGCAGAGTGTCATATATTTTATTTTCATCAAGGCCCAATT
>PQWD01001107.1:0-67846 GCA_019425675.1 Leucinodes orbonalis
AGGAACAAGTGCTCTGCCAACCTTGAAGCACGGAATCAATTCTTTCATGTGATTAAGTATTTTCTAAGATATCTTAAAACTTAATTTGCAAGAAGTAAATACACTTAAATTGTTACTGAAATCAGTTTTTAAAAAAGTCTGGGGTTCCATCAGCAATGATCAAAATGAGCAGCTTAGAACACACCACAGTTATAGTAACTTGTGTTAGAATACTTTAAATATATATGAACAAGGTAACAGCAATGGAATGTATTAATTTCTATTGGTCAGTCTAGAGATGGGCTTCAACATTATGAAATATGTAAATTATATAATAAATATCCTTATGACAATTTAGATGATTTATAGGTAGTTTAGGTAATAAGACAAATTACTCAATAATAAAATATGTTTGTAAAATTTCTATATTGTATACTTTGACATTTAATGATGATAATTTGTTTCTTATTATTTTAGCTATAAGTAATTAATATTTGCACGCCATTTTACTGGTAGAATGTAAAGGACCAGAAATTGTAAAAAATATGTAGGTATAATACTTACATTCGAGCAAATAAATGAATTCTATTCTATTCTACACAGTGCAACATAGACCTATACCTCACCTGGGCCTTGTCAGAAAACCAGCACTCCCGTGATAAGACTCACTTTATCGCGGCAGCTTTTGCTGAGGCCGGGCCACCACATCTTTGTTAATATTTTTCCCTTTGTTTTTTATTATTGTTTAACACCTTTATTTTTTTTTCACTTTTCCTTTCTGTTTTATATGTTATTGTCTTAAAGATGTAAACCTGTAACTGTGTGGTCAAATAAATGTATTTCTTTCTTTCTTTCCATATAAGCATCAAGCCTGTATTACGGGTACTAAACAACTAATAAACATACTTATATAAATTTTTGTATAAATACATTCATATTATACAAATAAACACCCAGACCATTTCATGCAAACAAATGTTTGTAATGCCCGGAATTGAACCCAGTACCCTATGTGTAGTAGCTGTTGTCTCAACCATTACATCAAATGGGTCATCAAATACTAAATAATGTGAGTTTGTATTTCAGAGGTCAAACTTTGGAGCAGATAGAAAAGTTTGACGATCCAAGGTCTTCAGATGAAGAGGGAGATGAAGCTAAGAAGTTTGGTGGATTAGATGGTAAGAATGAATTACCGAAATTTTTTATCTCTGTGCTTTGGAAGTTTTTTTTTCAAACTGACTACTGATGTTGGCTGTATATGACTTTACAGCTTCAGTGTGCAATTGGTGAGCGCAGATGGCTCTTATCCCTAAGTGAAAGAGGCATGATGTCTGCATAAGCAATTTTTATGTAATCATACTTATGTTTTACTGCAGGAGAATATAATCTTATAAAGCGGGTAATACCGCGGGAAACAGCTAGTGATAAATATGATAACCACCTATCAAATATTTAAAATAAATTTAATTTTCCAGAGGACTTCGTGTCAGAGGGCCACTTCGGTGGTGGTATTCTATCGAAAACAGACTCAAAAGACGGCGCGAAGTCTCACAAAGATCTCATAGAACAACTCATAGCGGAATCAAAGAAGCGTAAAGCGGAGAAGCAGAAGGAGAAAGAGCAGACATTGGATCTGACGGAGAAGTTGGACAGTGAGTGGAAGGATCTGCAGCCAGTTGTGTTCAAGAGACCTAGAGTTGAGGAGTCTGCGATAGAGAAGCTACTCAGCAATGCGGAGAAGAAGAGCGAAGATTACGATAAGATGATGAGGGAGCTGAGATTTGAGAAGAGAGGCACGGTGAGTCTAAAGTTACAATATGAAAAACATGTGTAAGGAAATTCAAAAATCCCGTTTTTAGGGTTCTATAGTCAAATAGCAAAAAACGGAACCCTTATAGATTCGTCATGGATGTCTATCTGTTATTACACACCCTTATTTCTCCGAAACTATTAGCACTACACTGTTCAAACTTTGTAAGTATTCTGAGAACTGTTCTTAAGTTTTGACAAGAACTGAAACTCAAATATTTGTGTCCATCAAACTCACACCTGTAGGGTATCAAAGTGTAGGTCTTGAAAAATTATATTGAGATCCTAATATATATTTTTTAATTTGAATAGTTTGCGCGAGAGACACTTCCAAAGTTGAAAAAAGTGTGCCCTTCGAACTTGTAAATTGTAGGTTTGATAAAATTAAAAATATCAGTGCGTGTTGGTCGACTTCACGAACTACCTTTGAATCTCTTTGTAGGCTTGCCTAGATTTCCTCGCGATGTTTTCACGATAATGTTTTAATTTCCAAAATTTGAAAAGACATTGGTACGCGGCGGAATTTGAACCTGCCCCTCCAGATCGGAAGGTAACAGTCCACACCAATGAATACTACCGAATCTCTTGAAACATAATATATAAGAAACCGTAAAATTATAGTTCACCTTTTTATTTGCAGCCTTCCGATGGTTTGAAAAATGACGAGAAACAGGCCAAGGAAGAGAAAGAGAGGATAGAAAAGTTAGAGCGGGAGAGAGAACAAAGGATGTATGGAGATGACGTCACTGCACCTCAAGCTCCAAAGGGTCCTTCAAAACACAGGTAAAGCATTCCAAAACTTCTTTGTATATAATAGGATATCATGAGGTGTAGTGGTTGGGAAGTCGGCCAATGTACCAAGGATTCCAGGTTATATAACCAGGCAGTAAAAATATTTGTGTCGTAAACATGTCTGCTGGTTTTGATCTGTGTGTTGCTATTTACAATGTCATCATCATCAGCACATCATAGTCCCCACCGAGAGCCTACCCGTGTAAAGTGTATAGGCCTTAGTCGTCCACGCGGGCCCCGTGCGGATGGCCCTCTTTTAAACGTACAACTTTTAAATCTCTTCGCAGGCGTGCGCAGGTTTCCTCACGATGTTTTCCTTCACCGTAAAATTGTCGGATAAACATTATTACCCACTAATCTCACTTCGTATATCGGGCTTTAGCAAATTAATAAAATCGCTGTATCCAGTAATATACTACTAAAATTGAACTTACAGCAGTCGTACACACTCAAATTATTATATAAAAAAGTCCTCAAAATACTAATAAACCATACATAGTACTGTGATTATATTATTTGGACCATTTACTCGTATTTGATGTTTGGATTTCCATTGTTGTACTACATAAAAAAAAGAAATAATAGTAATAATTTTCACACAGGCAAGACTGACACCGACCAAACCGATCATGAATTTGTTATGTGAACTATAGGGTATGTCGATAATAAGTTTTTGTGTAAGATCGCCACTATTGTGACATCGATTACTTACCAGTGTCGTAATAAACGCAGTACGTAGTGTTTTCCTTAGTGCTCCATTTAACCACATACAAACTAGAATTGAAAACTGTTTTTGTTAAATAGATCAGCAGACGACCTAGACGACAACTTCGTGTTGGAAGATGAGCATGACTTCATGCTGTCTTATGACAAGGATGGAAAACCTTTGGTACCTGAACACGTTTTGAAGGATTACTCTGGTATGTATTTTAGAATTACTTTTAACCCCTTTCCGAACTATCGATAGTTGACCTAGAAAATCATCAACATTTCTTGCCGGTTCTTCTCAAAGATCCTACTTATTCCGAACCGGTGGTATAGTCATAAAAAAAATTATAATAACAATTGACGATTCGAAAGTATCTGTGACATATTTATTTGAATAAAGATTTTCTCTTTCTTTCAATGAATTATCGATAGGCCTGTCGATATTGTAAATAGTCATTATCATATGTCATCTTTTTGCGCAAACTGAAATGCATTTATTTCCGGAAAATAGCTTTTTCATATAAAATTTCATTTAATTTCTTATTTGATAACATTTGCAAGTCATTCATAAAAGGCATAAATATGTGCATGTCGTGGCAGCCTTAAATAAACCGATTTGTAATGTTACGTATAAGTGAACAAACGATGATATCATTTACAATTTCAAAGCTGGTTGTCCTTAAATAAATAAATCATCAGCTCATTACACTTCCCCAGCGAAGGGTACGAGTCTACCCGTAAAAGGTGTAAGGTTGTAGGCGTGTTGTAATTAGTTTTAATAGTAACGTGCGAGCGTCGCATTGGGTAGTTTTTGCCTTTGCTGACTCTTTGTTATGTGGATCGCAGTTAGAATGCACGGTTTTTGAAATGGTGAGACGACCTCAGCGTGTAATGTGTAGCGATCACACCGTTAGATGGCTACCGAGCAAGTGATACGCTTGTGTCGACCATAAACGATGGTAGATAAGAAATAATTGGCCAGGCAATTTTCTTAATACCCGCAAAAATTTGTTCAAGGATTGAATAAGTAAAATCAGCATTAATAGTGTCGATCCTATCGATAGTTTTAAATATTAAGCTTTGAAAGTATCGATCACATTATCGATACAATTGCTGTTTCCCAACTATCGATTGATTAGTCCTGCCACACAAGTGATTGGTGCCATCAAGAAATTTTGACATAATAAAGTTTCATTTTAATTATTTCAGTACCAAACGGTAAACAGAAATTCGATGACGGAATATCGGATACGTCTTCCGAAGATGCCGATGACGAGAGTGAGGAAGACGAAGAAGATGACAATGATGATGACAATCCAGAAACGGAAAAAGCTAAAACAAATGAAGACAGCGAAGATGGTGATGAAAGTAATGATTCTGAAGGAGAAATTGAAAATATTGCAGACATTCAGAAAGACAACAGTAAAAAGATAAGCCAAGAAAAGAAAAATGAAAATGCTGTTAGCAAGGCTAAAAATACTAAGGAAAATGAAGTGAAAAATGTAAAAAAAGTAAACAGTGTCGAAAAAGATAAAAGCATATTGATCGCTCAGAGTGGATCAGATGACGGTGATGAATCAGAAGATGAAGAGAGTTCAGATGATGAGGAAGTTGATGAATCGGATAAAGAAGAAATTGATGATTTTAAAGATCTGAAGGAGTCTGAAGAGGAGAGCGGTGATGAACATGATGTGGGAGACGTCAAAGAGAAAATTGACTCATTCTTTAATTTGAAATTAGCAGAAGGTGATAATTTGAAGGTATGCCCTTTTATTTCTAACCCTTAACCTAGCTCTGGCAGGACCACATCTATTTAAAACTTCAATTTACTATATTACTGTCGATAAATCAATCAAAAATACAATAATTTTATGCCTGGTCAATCTCCGATTCGAAACTTTCTGATCTAGACTAGACACGAAACTGGTCTAGATCGGAATATTTGGTTTAATCCTGCAGGAGATTGTATAGTGAAAGTCACTTTCCGCGATTTTTCTCAGTTCGGTTAGACATTGCGTTCTGCGGATTGATGGAGGCGGTACTTAAAAATATTTGTTTATTCTTATATGTCAATTTGGGCTCTCGAATAGAATACACTGGCTTTCTCCTAAGACTCATTGTTTTTACAGGAACTATTAACAGGAAAAACTCCATCGCAGCAGTCGCAAGCGCTACAGAAACTAATCAAAAGCTACGATCCCGGTTTGGCGGAGAACAACAAGGAATTACTGAGCAGATTGTACGCACATATGCTGCAGTACGTCAACGATTTATTCACCGGCTTAAACTCGGATAATGTTTTAAAAGCATTCCTGATATTTGATAAAATAGCACCGTATTTCTACGATTTGGCTCACACAAACAAAGTGTCAACGAAGAAGTTCATGGCGGAATTGCTTAAGGAGAAATACGATAAGTTTAAGAAGAAACCAAAGATAGTACCCGACATGGATACGTTAGTTTTCTTCAAATTAATCGCCCTGATCTATCCAACGTCTGATTTTCGACATCCTGTGACAACACCAGCTATGTTGTTCATATGCGAAATACTTCAACAGTCGAAATTTAACGATGCCTACTCAATATCGAGGGGTTTATTTTTAACGTCACTAGTTTTAGAATACACGAAACTGTCGAAAAGGTTAGTGCCGCCTGCGATTAATTTTCTACGCGGCGTTTTGTATCTTTCCGCTAACACTTCAGTGTTAAATCCAATACAAGTAGTGCCGCCATTTCGGTTGCACAGAGACGTGAAGCTTTTGTATTTGGATGAGGACTGTTCCAAAATGGCGGTCGAACACAAAATGGCGGCTCGGGATTTGGTGACAGAAGACATCGATAATGATTTCAAAATACGTTGTTTGTACACTAGTGTGGGGATGTTGAAAGAGTTTTTCGATTATTTTTCCGATTTAGAAGCACAGACGTATCTATTCGAGCCGCATATAGCTCTGATGGGCAGGATAGACCTGGATTTGTATCCGAAGAAAATTTCAAAGAACATTTCGGAGATTGTGAAGGATATGAAGGAAACGTTGGAATTGAAGACCTTTACGCCGCTGTCCGATGCGAAGAAGAGGCCAAAAGCGCTGAGGTTGTACGAGCCGGATATACAGGAAGTGTGAGTATTTTTTTCTTTTTAATTATATAATAAATAAATAAAACTCACGCCTTGGTCCCAGAGGGGTAGGCAGAGATGATGGAACGCCACTTTGCGCGGTCCTCACATTCACATCCATCAATCTTCATACAAGCTCTTTTATTCCTTTACTTGGGACCCCAGGAAATTAAATTGCTTTAAAAATGGCCAAGTGTGAGTCGTTTTTAAGTTTCAGTACCCTAACTAACTAATAACTAACCACAAATTATATTTATTTCCTTTTAAGTTTCTTGCCAAAACCTTATAGCGGTAAACAGAGTACATAACTCATAAAGTTTGAACCGTATAGTGCTAATCGTTTCGGAGAAAAAAGGGGTGAGACATACGGACGGACTGACGGACAGACAGACATGATGAATCTATAAGGTTTCCGTTTTTTGCCATTTGGTTCCGAAACCCTAAAAAGCATAACTCTTATTATGGCTACCGTGGTCTTTTGGTCTTAACGTGAAATTAAGATCGTTGTTTGATCGAAATTATTGATTGAAATAAAAAAAATAGCGCATAGGATTAGCAAGATAAAGTGACAAATGCCAAGGCACATAGTGCGTAGAACCAATAGCCGCTGAGGTGAAAAGGTTCTCGAGTGGCGTCCACGTAACTGACTGATAACTTGGTTAAGGTGGTAGCAGATGGATGTTAACTGCCAGGGATCGGTTCGCTTCGAAATCATTAGGGGAGGCCTTCGTTCATCTTTGAATATATTAGGCTGTTAATGTTGTGATGATGATTCATTTAATGTTACAAAGGGAACAGGACGGTCAGGACTTACCTGATGGTAAGTGATACGCCTGACCACGTCAGAGGGACATTGATGGAGACCAACAACTGATAGACAGTTATAATTCTTCATCAATGCCGCAACGCGCCCGTCACCCGAGCCAACAGATGTTAGGTCTCTTATACCCGGTAATTTCACTAGCTACAGTGCCCTCAATCCGAAACACAAAAGTGCATAACACTCCTGTCCACGGGACGACATCTGGCACTGCGATGCTACCTACCTAGACGACTCAGTATGTAGTCAACCACCTAGTATTAATCCCAATTACCTTTATTTCAGATTCACCGGTAGCAAGAGTTCAAAGATGTCTCGAGAGACTGCGGAAAGGGCGCGTCTGCAGACCAAGTATAAGAGAGAGATGAAGGGTGCTTTGAGGGAGATCAGGCGGGATAAGGCCTATATAGCATCCGTGAAGATTAGACAGAAGTTGCATAGGTAAGTTAACAATAAGTACTAGTAGTGTTGCCAAACTATCGATAGTTGAAAATCATCGATAGTATCGATAGTTTTGACAATGTATCGATGGTCATCATCATCAGGTCATTAAACGTACCCACGAGGGGCACGAGCCTACCCGTATAGGGTGATTAGGCCTTAGTCGTCCAGCGGGCCCAGTGCGGGTAAGACGACTTCACGCCAACCTTTGAATCTCTTCGCAGGCGTGCGCAGTTTTCCTCACGATGTCTTCCTTCACCGTAGGAGTGTCTGATAAACGTACATATAATTTCGAAAATATGTAATAATTTTCTTGTATGGGGCTATCGATAATATTGATAGACTATCGATAGTGGACTATCGAACGGCAACACTAAATACTACTAAAATAGCATGTGACAGTTCAATGCATAACTAAAGGCGATCTCGATTCGCTTCAACCTATCGCAGTCTGCTGGACATAGGTCTCCCCCATTTTGCGCCAGATACCCGGTCCTCCGCTTTCCCCATCCTGCCTCCACCAACGACCTATGGCAAGTCGTCGCTCCTTTTCAAATCCCGCGGGGAGTCAGTGTGGATAAAATATTTAAAGTCACTTTGTGTGATTGTTCCCGGTTACTTTATTTTTCCAGATAAAAAAGGTGTTTTCGAAAAAGTAGCCCAAGTTTTTCCTTACTAATCAGCTACCTGCCAAAAAAGTTCCGATCAAATCTGTCCACTTATTCCATAGATTACCCAATCATATTATAATTCTATTTTCGCATTAAAAATTAGCGGAATTGGAGTCTTGTGAAGTTATACAAATAACTTGTACGCTTATATAAGGTTATGCCTTTGAGATTAAAGCAATGACTTTCTTATCAAGGTTATAAGCAAAGATTTTGTCCACTATCGTTTTCGAAGTTGATGCGTTTTGATTTTGTTTTCAATAACAAGTTTATTTAGAGGTATAACTTAGAGGACGGGATTCATTGATTAAGGGAGAATATTTAGTCTAAATTTATCTCTAATTTAAAAATGTAACAGGCTTCAATAATCTATTAAAGTTCTCACACACACAACCACGAAAGTAAAGGTAAACTAAAACTGTTTAAATGAAACTAGTATATATAATATTCGACGACCCATTTGGTGTAATAGTTGAGACGACGGTTCTCCGGTTCGATCCCCGGACAGTACAAACATTTGTGTGCATGAACATGTCGGTTTCTCTGTATAAAATGTACATATTTATAAAAAAAAGTATGTCAGTATGTTTATTCGTTTTTAGTCCCAAGTTAAGCGTGAAGCCTGTATCCATAGTACAGGCTTCCCGCTTAACTTGGGGCTAGATGGCGCTTTGTGAATGTCAGTGCATATTTATTTATTATCTGTGATGATACCTAGGACATTTTGTCTTGGATATAATATTTTTTTATTGTTTCTTGATTCTAGACGGCTTAACCCATTGAACGCTGGGAATCCAGACACAATAGAAAATCTATTGTGTCTGGCGCCTTAAGGCGACATTGGCGGTCAAAGGGTTAATGGTTAAAGGATATTGAAAGTCAAATGATTGATAACTTTGTACGATGATGTTTGTAATGTCGGTGTCCATGCGCTGACTTTTAAAAGTCATCACTGATAATGGTGATGGATATTACCTACTATCTATGGTCTTATAATCAACGATAAAATATTTGGCATAATCTCCCCTTATCGTAATGGGTCAAAACAGATGTATTCATACGTAAATATGTTCTGTTCAAACATGGGCGTAGCCACACTGCGGCAAGATGGGGCGTTTGCCCAACCCTGGCTCTTAAAATATTTAAGCAAAAAAAAATATCCGGGGTCGGAGGGGGTAATGTTGGTTGCCCCCCACAGTGAACCTATTTCCTATATTTTAGCCAGTTTTGGACTCAGGGTGAGTCCAAAACTGGCTACGCTCATATTATTATGTTCAAATTTGATGACCCATTTGGTGTAATAGTTGAAACGTCGCTCTTACACTAAGGTTCCGGGTTCGATCCCGGGCAGTACAAACATTTGTGTGCATAACATGTCGTTTGTATTGGTCTGGGTATTTTCTATGTATAATATGTATGTAATTTAAAAAAAGTATATAAGTATGTTTATCCGTTGTTTAGTTCCGTAATACAAACTTCACGCTTAACTTTGGGCTAGATAGCGCTGTGAATCTGTCTATTCAACTTATCGCAGTCCACTGCTGGACATAGGTCTCCCCATTTTGCGCCAGATATCCCATTCCTCCGCTTTCCTCATCCAGCCTCCAGCGCTGTGGATATCAGTGGTTATTTATTTATTAATTTATTAATACGGTTTTTTATCTCCATTTCCAGCGACAATGTGAGGAAGGCAAAGGTGAAACAGATCTATAAGGACGCGTCTATACAGCAGGGAGAGTTGAACAAATTGAAACGAATGAAATGACGTTAAGGATGTTTAATATCGAATTTGTAAATATGATAAACAGTTGATATTATAAGATTATATAAATAGAGTTTTTTATTGGTTTTATAAAATTTTAACATTATTTACCTACGTCATTAATATTGAGATGTCGTTTGAGACTTTTAGAATTTTAAAATGATGTGTTAATTAAAGTTCGTTAGGTATTCATTGATTATCAAGCAGACAAAAACTTATGGATTATATACCTTATATATTTTTTATACATTTTGCTTTATTGACTTTTCCTATTAAATTATATGAATTTAAGAATATTACCTACAATTGAACTAACATAACTGTAAATATAAATTTATGTTTATATTTTATTCATATAAGAAGAATAAATTAATTTAATTCAATATCATTTTAATTTCAAATAGTTATAATAGTTCTCACTTTTTATTAAGACTTATTAAAGTACTGGTTTTCTTGAACTTCAATTCTGAATAGTCAGGAAAATAAACATTAAAAAATCAGCATCCAAAAACTAAACAAGAGGTGTCTTCTCGTATTGACTGTTATCATTCATTTTCCAAATAGTTCTAGTGAGGCATGTAGCAAAACACAACCAGCCTAGGTAAGGTGGCATTAAATATGCAGCTGTAGTATTGACTTGGTAGAAGCTGATAGTGCAAGCCAAGACTGCTGCGTCTAAAGCTAGCAGGTGATAGTATGCCTGCAAAATAAAAAAAAACATATTACATGGCACATTAAATTGTACTTTTGTAAGAGCACAGATTAAATAAATATACTAAGTAAGGAGTTTTATAAAAAGTCTAAGGCCCGTATTGTAGAACGAAATTCAAACATTAATCCTTACTTAAATAGAGTTAGAAAAGGATAGCGCTATTCATTTTATATAGGGCTATCCCTTTCTCCATCATCATCATCATCAGCTCATTAAACGTCCCCACCGAGGGGCACGAGCCTACCCGTATAGGGTGATTAGGCCTTAGTCGTCCACGCGGGCCCAGTGCGGATTGGACGACTTCACACACAACCTTCGAATCTCTTCGCAGGCGTGCATGAAGGTTTCCTCACGATGTTTTCCTTCACCGTAAGAGCGTCGGATAACGTACATATATTTTCGAAAATACATTGGTACGTGTCGGGATTTGAACCTCAGCCCTCCCGGTAGGAAGGCGACAGTCCACACCACTGAGCCACCGACGCTCTTCCCTTTCTCCAATTCAAGTAAATATCAAAGTTGAGTCTCGTTCTAGAATACGGGCCTTTACAGTGTGGGAGACCAGCCTCTCAGAAAACCGACGTGGACGAACGCACGCGTTGTATTATGTCGAATGATTGAGGAGTTCGGATGCCAAAAACATCCTTCCTTCTTCCCCATATTTCCTATCTTTCTTTTTTAAGGTTGGCAACGCGCTAGTTTCTTTTTGGAAGTAAAGAGTAACAATGAGTGGCTATATAACTTATGTACCATCAGCATCTAACGCTATTTAAGAAAGAAGCTTGTACTATGGGTACTAAACAACATATATATCGGTTTACCAACGAACTTTGGGAAAAAACAATTGTCTTACCAGTTGAATTTTATGAAGTAAAAAGAAAACAGGTGTCCACATAAAGTTCAATATCAATTGTCCACCATACAACGATAAAGGGATAAGACCAGCTTCTGTAAATAAACAATCAACAGTTTTTAAAATAATGCCTACCTATCTAAAGATTTATTATTTAAAAAATATGTTCTTCAATTTTAGAAAGGATTCTGTATGATTTTGTATAAATATACTTAGATAAAAAGAAATGAATTGCTTTAACTTCTTTTAAATAGTACTGCATTTGTTTAGTTTTATCCTCTTGAAAAATCAAATAAATAGGAGACAAATATATTTTTACCTGAGAGTCCGCCACAGTCTATGTAGACCAAATATGATGCATATCCCATGAAACTGTATAGAACTATCCATACAAATCCGAATAGCCAATTTGGAGGGGTCCATGTTGGTTTCTTTAGAGTCTGATACCATGCTTTTCCATCAGGCCTACTGACTTGCCCAATCATAGTCAATGTGCTCAACCAACCACCCACATTGGGTAGCAAGATAGAAGCCACTAAATACCAGTCAGTCATTTTGAATGATGTTGAAGACCTATGTTCAGTAGCAGGTGATAATGAAGCGAAGCGTAGCGAATTATCTACAATGAAAAATGAAATAATTTTTATGTTGAAAAGTTTTTTAAAATTATCTATTAAAGTTTAGACAGATGCGTGAAATGAATCTTTGCAGTCATCTGACAAGTGTCATCTCAAATAAGCCGGCCGTGTTTAGAAGAATCTAATTCACAACCATTCTCATAGATCGAACACCACATTTAAATTTTGAATGTTACGTTAGTTCAGCTGAGTGATTTCACCTGAGAAATAAACTTTTCTAATTTCCACTTGAGTTTTTGCCACCGTCGTCTCCTGTTTTGCATTAACTGTTATATCTGTGAGTACAATATTTATGTTACAATATAGCTTAAATCATACCTTTTTAGTCAAATCCAGTAACCGGCAAACCTATTTAATATGTAAACAGTAAATTGCGCAACGAATCACTGTACTTGACCGGACTAAATAGGTTCAGCTATTTATTCATTGCATCATCGTTAAGTTTGTATTAAATACAGGTTGTAGCTAAATAGGAAAATAATGTATTTCCCGTGAATTCTTTTGAATTATTTGAGGTCGACGTGTGTTCAGTATTGCATCTGAATTTATACTAAGTAAGTTGTTTATATTTATCTGTGTTAAATACATAATCAATATTATCAGCAGATAATTATAGGTATCTATCAAGTTATTTTGTACGTGAATTAGTTATCCATTTGGTGTAATTTGAAAAAATGGAGTTAATTGATAATGCAAGGTAATTTTATTTATTTAAAAGTACCTTTGTATTAAGCCTCTAAGTCTTCATAAAAGTATGGGCCGTCATACCTTTTTATATGTTTTATTGTTGGAAGTTTCTGAAAGCATATCGGTAAAGCTAAATAACTCTCTACATGTATATAGATAGTGAACTGGAACTGTTGAAGTACATTTTAATTTGTATGTATTTAATTATGTATTCCATCTTCATAGGATTACATATTCAATTGATTTCTTACTGTACACAATGCACAATCAATTCTGTATGAAGTCCTCTGAAATAAGCATAGGGTTAATCTTATCACTACCAAACCACCTGTAATTTAGAAGAAAGATAAGTAAGAAAACAATGTTATGCAGTGTTAAAATTATTTTATTATATCTTTGTATGTTATTTATTTATTTGAATTGCATAAATATGTATTTCATAAGATTTTACAATATTGGGTCGTGATCATATGGACCTGGAAGGGTGTTGCAATTTAACATTAACATAAAATCCTATTTACATTAATATTGATTTAGACATTTAGTACATTATTTAATTCAGTCAATAACAATCAATATAATATCAGAATAGAGAAAATAAAATAAAAAAGATTATTAAATTAGCAATAATAGTAAGTCAAATTAAAATATATTTAAAATTATATTATAATATGTCAAAAAAAAATGTTTGTTAATAAAATATACAATAATAAAAAATAACGGAATATAAATTCAAATTGAATTTTGATATACAATAAAATTTACAATACAAACAAACACAAAATACTTGTATGCAGACATTTCCATAGGTACATACTTATAAGGCAATACTTAATGTCTAGCCAAATTATTTATTTTTATCATTCATATATTCGGATAAGTCTTAGTAGCATTTGCCATGTAAAAATGTTTTTAAAAGGTTAATGTATGTGTTATAATTTGTTTCGGATCTTATATGTTCAGGTAGGTGGTTGTACACCTTTATTGACATGGCATAGGGTCCTTTTGAGGCCATGTCCGTTTTATATAAGGGCAATACTAAATTGTTTGGATATTGGGACCTAGCATTTACGTCTCCCTTTTTATTATACATGCCATGATACTTACGCACGAATTTACGACTCCAGTATATATATAGATGTTAATGTAAGCAATTTAAATTTGACAAAATGTGGTCTACAACTTTCTGTTCGTTGTATTCCTGCCAGGATACGTACGCACTTTTTTTGGAGGATAAATACATCCTCAGAGTCTGTGCTGTTGCCCCATAGGATAATTCCGTACGTGAGCCATGCATAACTATATGCATAATACGCGGCAAGCGAAGTTTTTAGGTCCGAGTTACTCTTAGGTTTTTTAATGCATAAGTAAATTTTGACATTTTTGTCTTTAATTTAGTTACATGCTGTTTCCAATTTAAATAACTATCTAAATCTAAGCCAAGTAATGTTGCCGAACTAACGCTTTCAATATTTTTTCCGTTAAAAGAATAATTTATGTTTAGTGCTGGTTTTTGATATGTTGTCAGAGTACAATAGTAAATCTAAAGTTTGTCTAGTGTTTCACCCATTAATTAATCAAGTGATATCTATTTGTACTGTCACTATCCATTCCACACTATTGACGAATATTTATGTGATAAAAATCCGTGGTCTTAAACTGCTCAGCTATTTTAGTGTTTATGATATATTGTTACATTAAGGAATTGTTTTTAAAAAAGGCAACACTGTTGAGTTTTCTTGGGTGCTTCTTTCTCAACAGCCAAACCATGAAGCGCTTTTTTTTTCAAAGCATCAAAACTCATATTTTTAGTTTAGTATTTAAATCGTTTTTATTATATTTTTGTATATTTCTTGATGTTCATAAGTGCTTTTTGTAAGCCTAATTTGAAATAAATGTTTTTGACTTTGACTTTGACATCAATGTATATTATGTACAGTAGAGTCCGTTTATAATGACATCGAAAGGAATTGACAACACATCATAATAAGCGGACGTTATACAAAGCGTTCTGTGAAATAATTACCTTTTAAATATGTATGTAGACAACCCATTTGGTGTTGTGGTTGAGACATTGACTGCAACACAAGGGCTTCCGGGATGATCCGAGGGCAGTACAAACATTTGTGTGCATGAACATGTCTGTTTGTAATGTTGTGGGTGTTTTCTATGTATAATATTATGTATTTACAAAAAAAATGTATATAAGTATGTTTATCTGTTGTTTAGTACCATAATACAGGCTTAATGCTTAACTTGGGGCTAGATGGCGCTGTGTGAATGTCAGTGGATATTTATTTTATTTTATTTATATACTTAAGTATTTTAATCAGAAACATAGAAATTACATATGTATAATACATATGTAATCATACTATGAGATACATATACATATGAGAGCGTCGGTGGCTCAGTGGTGTGGACTGTCGCTTCCTACGGGAGGGATGAGGTTCAATCGGAACGTACCAATGTATTTCGAATTTCGAAAATATATGTAACGTTATCCGACGCTCTTACGTGAAGGAAAACATCGTGAGGAAACCTTCATGACGCTGCGAGAGATTCGAAGGTTGTGTGTGAAATCGTCCCAATCCGCACTGGGCCGCGTGGACGACTAAGGCTAATCACCATACGGGTAGCTCGTGCCCCTCGGTGGGGAGTTTAATGAGCTGATGATGATGATACATACATATTAAATAGAATGGCACATATATCAGCCTATAGGCCCAGGGACTAGGGATAGATGGCGCTGTGTGAATGTCAGTGGATATTTATTATTATTTGTAGTCTCTGTAGGAGTTCACGGTTCATAGACGGGTCTTTATATTATTATTATTATTATAGGGGTAGGCTATGCCCCTTGGTGGGGACGTTAATGAGCTGATGATGACTAATCAGCACATTATTTTAATAGTATATTTAATTGTGCTCAAAATAGACATCCACCACTCCTCAATCCATTATTGTGCATGCATAGTAAAGCAAACCAAGCTCTTTTTTTTCAAAGCGTGAAAGTACAAGTTTTGTTTTATACTTGATGGACTGAGTTCTCTAGGTAGGTACCTCTGCCATGCCATATATGATCCCGTGAAATAGCAATGTTTGCATGTCTGCGTTTCGGGATGAGGGGCACTAGCTAGTAAAATTACCGGGTATGAGAGACCCAACATCTGTCATCTCGAGTGTCCTTTCTTTTACTGACTACAACTGTACGCTGTAAATGACCTTACAGCTCAACGGGCAATCGGTGAGTGCAGATGGCTTTCAGCCTTAGACTCGGGTGAACGATACATGGCAGTGTTGGTGGAAAATAATGACCATGCCTGATTAATAAATATAAATCATGACTATGACCACAGTTCGATTCTGTCGTCATTAAGTCACGTACGACAAAACTGTCGAATGAACTCGTTGGGAAACATATCCGGAGCGATACGACCTGCGTCCTTCAAAAAGGGAACGCACACTTTTAAAGTGTTGTATTTTAGACCTGTGGTCTTGCAAATGTTCATGTGCGGCGGTGTCACTTACCATCAGGTGAACCGTATGCTCGTTTGCCTCCTGTTCAATCAAAGAATATTATTTATCTTCCACAGAGACTTATAATGGTCAACTATCGGCTATTGGTTCAATGATCTTGCCCAACATTGGTGGCTGGGCAAACGGTATTACTTCGCTGGCCAGATCCGCAAGGATGACGGCGAGAGGTCCTGGTATGACAACTGAGAAGTCCATGAACCCTCCTAAATGGGTGTTCGGGCCCACTTGGACAGTGCTGTACAGCGGAATGGGTTATGCTTCTTATCTGGTATACAGGAGTGTGGAGGATTTACTGGTGAGTTCTGTTAGATGACCTGCTTAATACTCATGGTTATTGCTTCTACTGTTTATATGTTGTTCAATTTTACGGCTGTCCCATTACAAACCTAGGTGTTAGACTCGATACTGAGTCCTCTAGAGACGATATTGCACATCACAGTGCAGATATGTCCCGTGTAAGAAGAGTGCTATGCATTTTTGTGTTTCGGGATGAGGGCATTGTAGCTAGTGGAATTACCGGGTATAAGAGACCTTACATCTGTTGTCTCGGTTGACGGTCGCAGTGCGGCATTGATCATAACTGTTTATTAGTTGTAAGTCTCCTTTAATGCTGCTCGGTCATGGTCAGGCGTTTCACTTACCATCCGGTGAGCGCCTTACCAATTCACTTCGTAACAAGAAATAGGGAGAATGCAAATAAAATTAGCCTTAAATAGGGAGAATGTAGAACAGGTTTTCGATAGCTTTTTAAAAGTATGAAGATTTACATTACGTCACAACTTTGTTACAGAGGAAGCAGTCCTGCCTTGTCCTTGTACGGCGGTCAACTACTTCTTAATTGGGCGTGGACACGATCTTCTTTGGTCTCAAAGACTATAAATTGGTCAGTATATTTTCATGAGCCTATAAGGTCCCAGTGCAAGCCATAGGCCTTCCAGGTATAACACTGACATAATTCCAGACAATAGAAAATCTATTGGTGTGGACTGTTGCCTTGCGATATGGAGTAGTAATAGAAGTTACTATTCTTTACCCACCACATACCAATGTCTTTCCAAATTTCAGAAATTATATATGTCAAAGTCAAAGTCAACATTTTATTTCAAATTAGGCTTACAAAAAGCACTTATGAACGTCAAAAAATATACAAAATAATAAAACAATTGAAATACTAAACTAAAAACATGAGTTTTGATGCTTTGAAAAAAAAGCGCTTCAGTCAAAGTCAAAGTCAAAAACATTTATTTCAAATTAGGCTTACAAAAAGCACTTATGAACGTCAAGAAATATACAAATAATAAAAACGATTTAAATACTAAACTAAAAATATGAGTATTGATGCTTTGAAAAAAAGCGCTTCAGTGGTTTGGCCTGTTGAGAAAGAAGCACCTAAGAAACTCAACAATGTTGCCTTTTTTAAAAACAATTCCTTAATGTAACAATATATCATAAACACTGAAATAGCTGAGCAGTTTAAGACCACGGATTTTTATCACATCAATATTCGTCAATAGTGTAGTACCCTTTTTTAGAAAGGTGTTGTTTGATTCTAACTTTAAACATATGAAAGAGCAACTCTACAATATTTTGCGGTACCTTATTGAAAAACTTTATACGTCTTCCTATAAATTTACCTATTTTATGTAGTTCAAGTCCGGAAAGCAAGTTTGTGTTATTCCTAGTATTAAAATTGTGTGAATCACAATTTTTCTTAAAGGTGTTATAGTATTTACGAACATAAATTAAATTTAGGCTCGTGTTCCTCGGTGGGGACGTTTAATGAGCTGATGTGATATGATGAACGGTCAACAGCAGTTTAAGGGTTAACCCACTACCATCCCAAAATTGTTTCTGGTACCGACGTTTTAACGTGTCGTCTGAAACTCTAGGTGGAAGACTCGATACTGAGTCGTCTAGGTAGGTACCACCGCAGTGACAGATATCGTCCCGTGGAATTAGTGTTGCCAGGTGTCCCGATTTGCGCGAAACGTCCCGATTTTCAGGGGTCTGAGGGTGCGTTTCGATCGGGACGCTAAATGTCCCAATTTAATGAAATTCAGATGTTTCATTCATCATCCTCATCATCAGCTCATGAAACGTCCCCACCGAGGGGCGCAAGCCTACCCGTATAGGGTTAATCACCCTTAGTCGTCCACGCAGGGCCAGTGCGTGTTGGATGACTTCACGCACAACCTTTGAATTTCTTCGCAGGCGTGCGCAGGTTTCCTCACGATGTTTTCCTTCACCGTAAAAGCGTTGGATTACGTACATATATTTTTCGAAAATTCGAAAATACATTGGTTCGGGATTTGAACCTCAACCTTCCCGGTAGGACACTTCGCACCATTGAGCCACCGACGCTCTACGATGCTCGACGATGTTTCATTATAAATATATATTTACGTTTCATAACTTCTACTAATTACAACACTGTCAAATTCAAAATGGCACGTCATCAGCGTCACATCACATTTTTTGTTGTTACCAGTCTCGATCTGCAACCTGAAATCTTGATTTTTTGCCTCGTGTCCCGATTTATAACAAATAGCACCTAGCAACACTGTGTTGAATAGAAGTGTTTTGCACTTCTGTGTTTCGGGGCACTGTAGCTAGTGGAACTACTGGGTATGAAACTAATGTTTACCTTTCAGGCCCTGATTGAGATAGCGGTGTTGTCAGGAGCAGCTGTGGCAACTACGGCATCATTCTTCACCGTGAACAAGACGGCTGGATGGCTGCTGGTCCCTTACCTAGCGTGGCTGGGCTATGCTAGTTCCCTCAGCTACTACATCTGGAAGCACAACAGCCCTAAGATAAAGGAGATCAAGGACGAGAAGGCTAACTAAAGGTAAAGGAATAATGAGTTTTTTTTCTAGCTAAAATACTGAACTGAAGGAAAATTCTTAGTTCGGCCGATAAGTAATTTTAATTGTGCCTGATTATACACACTTATAATGTTTTACATGAAAAATCCCATTTATATGATAATATTATTATTATTTTTTAATATCATTGTTCACGCTCGTTATATATTTACATTGCCTATTATTAAGTATGATTATGATTTGTCATTTTGGAGGGTACTTACTTTTTACTTTGTTAATAAATAAAGCAGAATAATGTAGGTAATTAAAAACACACTTGTCATACATGGCTACCAAGTCAATTAAACTGTTCTCACAGTAATCGGTATTTCTATTAATCACGAGACATGATAACGCCGATTCCTGTTACAACATCAAGCCCTCGACTAAGCCTAGTGTGCGTTTGGTGACGCGTGGGCAATACGAAAATAATATTCGAGTTACCTTCATGTTTTAATATATCTCTCCTACAAAAACGATGCTCACGATTAATTGATCTCGGTACTTTTGTACCAATATTTATTAAAATAATAATCCGAAGTGGATTTTGAGTTTAATTTTGAACTCCATTATGTTCTCGACGAAACAATCATTATGGGTTTTTTTTTCGAACTGACTACTGCTGTTGGCCGCAGATGGCTTTTACAGCTTCACCGGGCAATTGGCGAGCGCAGATGGCTCTCAGCCTTAAACATTTACACAACAAGCCTAAGGGTACCAGAGTGGGACTCTGAGCAGAGTGGAGCCTCGGCTTAGGGCGTTGCGAGGGGGACTCGGTAGCCTAACATATGTTTGGGGAGAACAGCGGCCCGGCACATACGTTACGCGAATAGGGAATGAGCGAAACTACGAAGCGAATCTTTATGGTGATATAGAGCAATATGTGATGTCTTATTTAATAATACTGAATTTGTTAATAGACAATATATAAAAGATCATTTGGTTTGTACACCGCAATAAAAAACGAGATAAATATATGTAACACGCAATTTTGAATGCCAGAAACTACTAAAAGTTTGGTAAACAAAAAAGTATGATGAGATTGAGATCCTTTTGAAATGACGTTTAAACATACGCACATACACACACCTCCACACCTCACCCACCCACACACACCACACACCACCACACGCACACGCACACTTACAATGTTTAATATTATGTTTCTAGTTTAAGGTTAAAAATCAATGTATTTTCTACGAACTGTTTAAATTTCATGATTTTGATTGTTATTGTTATTATATTTTAAGCCACCATCAATATAATGTAAGGAAGAGCAGTGTCTCCTGATACAGGCATACGTAATATACTTAAAAGGAGACTGAATACATGTTTAAGACTGCTTTACATTTGTTAAAATCAATAGATATTTTATTTTATTTATTTATTATTTCGTAACAGTTTTATATCAAAAAATGGTGATCGTACTTAACTTTAAGCAATGTATTTTTTGTTTCAGATCCTGAACACATGGTTTAAAATATAGTTTTTTTATAGTGTTCTTGATAAATCTAGATGTTTCGTTTCAACGAACTATTTAAACAACTTCTAAGTCAACAGCAATATGATAGCATGCTTTTTTAAAAAGCATAATATTGTCTATTTTGCACAAACTGTTTAGTAGATTTATTGAACAACATATATGAATAAATTGTTAATTTAGCAATTATATTACAAGTAATGGTAACTTAAATTATGAAAGCGGTTCTGCATAATTTTCAAATTACGCATCTATTATATAAATATTACAATTATCCATTATGGAAACACACAAATTTGTATATAATTAAATTTGAGATACATATAAGCCTTAGTATTTTTCATTACTTTATTTTTAGGAAATAACAAAAATAAAAAAGGCTTAATTTTTTAATAAACGAATCTGTGTTTATACTTCTATTTATGTTAAATATAATTCACATTATGGCTACTAAGTCGTGAAACAGTGGAAAAAGTGTCCTTTCATATAGAAGAAAGATACATAATACTTATAAATTATATATAAAATCATTCCTATTGCATTTAAGTGTAATTCAATTTGTTTTACATATATACAAAAAGGCCGACTGACACCCAAACATTTTATATTACCTGATGTTGCTATTTGGAATTGTTTTCCCTTCTCCATTATTTAATTCTCTTCTCTCTCTCTTCAATCTATCGCAGTCCACTGCTGGACTTAGGTCTCCCCCATTTTGCGCCAGACATCCCGGTCCTCCGCTTTTCTCATCCAGCTTCCACCAGCGACATTATATATGTGGTGTGTGTGAGTGGCTCAAATATAGAATCAGTTTTGGAAAGTAAAAAACAACAATTAATTTTTCTCTATGAAGAAACTTAACTCTAGAAAATGTGTATTTTCTCAAAATTATAGTCGACATTGTGTTGTCAACAGAAAAAAAATACTCGAATCAAGGTAATGGTAACTTTTTGTTTCAATGGTGTCAATTTGGCGATAAATTAGTTTAAAGTTTTTGACTGGTGATCCAGTATTTTCATGATGTTTATGGTTTTGGAATAACTTTATTGTTTCACGTTAAGTGTAAAAATAAATAAATATACTTAAATATGTTGGTTTTTTTTTGAAGGAGCGAAGTGTTTGTGAAGTGAGTGTACTAGTACCTATTTAGTGCTTCCCAAATTTCCTGGAGCCTAAAACGACTATACTTTGTCCAACCATTTATTTGTGACCGTCAGTTTTCTTTTGACATCTCACGCCTATGAAGAACTGTCTTTATATCCGATGTAAATGTAAATGTACTACTGAAATTGTGTACTTTGTTGACGGGTTACGCCCGCTTAGTGAAGTTCTTGTTTAGGACATTGTAGACTGAATCACCTGATTGTCCGAAAAGAAAGATTATTCTTGGCTTCAGAGAGTAAATATGTTTAGCCGTCAGTCCCGGCTACTATCTGAAGATAAAAAAGAAAGATATTATAGGCTGATGACGATGATGAGTGTCGCGGTGCTTACAAAGTACCTCGACATAAAGCTGAATGGGCACCTTTTAGTGTCCTTACTGTAATTTAGACTAAGAACTTTGTATGTGTTTGGCACTGAATAAATGATTTTATTATTTTTATTATGTTTTCGAAATCCTTAAGATTCACGGGCCAAGTAGTAGCCAACAGCACAGAGGCCTTTTTTCGAATGTTTAATCTTTGTAAGTGTTACACGTGGCGGATGCCATCACAGAATGCACAATATGATACAACCCATGATGACCCCCACCAGGTGTAAAGACTATTGTAAATATATGGAAACTACGATACTGGGCTATGGAATTGAGTTTTGGTGGACTGAATATCTGGGCTATGGGGGAGACTACGAACGCCTGTCATTAAACTAGTCTCACAGTAAAATAGAGACAGACGGTGACTCGCCGCGGCTAGATGGGCCCCCTAATGGTCGCCTGCAGTGGGGCGACAGAGGGGCAACATGGGCGCACGCGGCTAGGGGTGTCGAGAGGTGCGGCACCGATTTCACCATCGCGAGTGACTACGCAAGTCACTCGGAGCGGGTTTCCTCGCTATTACGCCATTAGACACTTCCACCCCCGAGCATATAGCTCTAGCGACTCACTCCCGACGACCAATAAAGGCAAGCGGGAGGTGGGGATCTGGTAATCATGGGGTCCACTTCGCCCACCAACGGTGAGACGAAGGCGAAGACCAGAAACTTCCGCGGAGCACGGGACCGAGGTGCGCGCCACACACCATCAGCTCGCCACAAGCTGCCCGACGGAGACTGATTGCACCGATGATACTAGCATAAAGCTCATACCACCAGCGGGCGATGGGGTCGTCACGTCCCTACGCGCTTATTTTTATTATTATTATGATGGAAGTATACGATTATATTCGTCTCCCAATGGTGCACGTCGACATATTTAGTTGTCTCAACTTTTTTTACCTATTTTTTATAATATAAATATCCACTGGCATTCACACAGCGCACACACACACACGCACAGCGTCGGTGGCTCAATGGTATTGACTGTCGCCCTCCTACCGGGAGGGCTGAGGTTCAAATCCCGACACGTACCAATGTGTTTTCGAATATTCGAAAAATATATTTACGTTATCCGACGCTCTTACGGTGAAGGAAAACATCGTGAGGAAACCTGCGCACGCCTGCGACGAGATTCAAAGGTTGCGCGTGAAGTCGTCCAACCCGCACTGGGCCCGCGTGGACGACTAAGGCCTAATCATCCTATACGGGTAGGCTCGTGCCCCTCGGTGGGGTCGTTTAATGAGCTGATGATGATGATTCACACAACGCCATCTAGGCCCAAGTTAAGCGTATACCCTGTAATTTGGGTACTAAACAACCGGATAAACATATTTATATAAATATATATTAAATACAAACATATTATACATAGAAAATACCCAGACCATTACAAACAGACATGTTCATGCACACAAATGTTTGTACTGCCCGGGGATCGAACCTGGTACCTTTGGTGTTGCAGCCGACGTCTCAAACGCAACACCAAATGGCGACCCATTTGTAAGAACGTTCGTTCGAGGACCGGGATATCTGGCGCAAAATGGAGGAGACCTATGTCCAGCAGTGGACTGCGGTAGGTTGAATAGGAATAGGAAGAACGTTCGCTGCAGCAGATGAGTTCCGTAGAGGAGACCGCGTCTTGGCAAGCGTAGAGTAGGACGCCCGGACCGAGGGACCGACTACTTGCAAAAGGTCGCTGATGGAGTCTGGATGAGGACAGCCTAAACCTATATCCAGCAGTAGATTGCGAAACGATAAAGAGGTATGTTGAGAACATGATCTACAAAATATCCGAATTATTTTTTTAAAAGATAAGGAATCTTTATATAAATTTTTAGGGGAGATTAGTTTACTAATTTTATTAGTGTAATTACTTAAATAGTTTTTATTCCACTTTTAAAAGGTATATTTAGATACGTATTTCTTCATATTATTGTCCAATGTTTTGTCATATAATTTTCAACAATTTTAGACTATTATGAGCGTCGGTGGCTCATTGGTGTGGCCTATTGAAATGGAGGGTGCAGGTTGAAATCCTGTCACGTACGAATTTATTATCGAATTTTCTAAATTATTTACTTGGGTAATTAAGAAAAACTTCGTGAGGAAACCTGCGCACGCTGACGAAGAGAATCAAAAGTCGTGCGTGAGAACGGTCAGTACGCACTGACCCAGCGTGGACGACTAAGGTCCATACAACCTTTACGGGTAGGGTCGTGCCCCTCGGTGAGGACGTGAAATGATCTGATGATGACTTCCATTTAATGTTATTAAACTGCCAAATCGATGATTGAAGTCTTCTTAGTCTTCTTCTTCGACACTATAATGTCAACCCCGAACCATGTATTACATACTACTTGTAAAAATGTTCGTGGGTTATGAAAAATGATTTATTATTATGATAAATATTATTGTCTTCTGCCGAATCGATGGTGTCTTGTTAAACTATAGTTGAATAATGTGGTTTTTAAATATTATTTAAATATAGACGAAGCATTAAATAAAAAAACAATAATATGAGCGTTCTTTTAAGAATCTAGACGGAGCGTTTTTTGTCATTGTAATAAAAAGAATTAGAAAATGTTCCGTAATGTTAACTTCCACGAAGGTAAACCTACTTCTCAAGCGAAACTTAATTTCATAACTCGACAGAGCAACAACTGGTGAAGCGATGTGGATAGTTTGTTTTATATACGTAATTTGCGCAACGGACGGTCTTGCTACCNCAATCCCCAATAATCTTAATAGACTTCAATCAGCCTATAAAGTCTCACTGCAGGGAGCAGGTCTTCCCACACAGCATAGCTATGGGAGAGTTAAATGATCTATTCTTTTCTGATATCAAAAACTAATAAAACCACTGGTATTTGTGTATTGCTGTAGGTAATAAATATTATATCCTAACAAGTACCAACTCGCGTAACCAAATACAAATCAAGTTTAATAGAATATGGATACAGTCAGTTATAAAAATGTTTGAAATAGTGTTTACAAGTTTAAATTTTAGGTGGCTGTGTGAGGATAGTCAATCTAAACACAGATTGGTGAACTACCGTTTAATAACACAGTCACATACATACAAGTCACAGAAGGAGAACACATATAAGTTTAGGGAAACACAAAGCGAAGACAGAAGAAATAACAAAGAAAAGAAAGTCACAGGGCGAGTGGCGATAGCAGTAAGCGTGTACACAAAAGCGAAATACATAGGTGTATAAGCGGCGCGAGTGCATCGACTGACACGGGTGTAGCTTAGCGCGGTTGTGGGTCGACTGCCGTAGCAAATCATCCAGCGATGCGTGGGCGCGTGCCTATGCGAACCTAGCTATACCCTTGTATACGTGTGAAAATATTCAAGGGCACAGCTGACTGAGTATTGCGGACAATGACCGGCGGCTTGTATTGCTATAAACTAAATAACGTGTATTTGTGTGTTATATATTATTATGTTATACATGTATGTTTAAGTGTAATGTATATGTTTATAAGATACGTAAATATTTGATATTATATATGTGTATATGTGGTAACATGTAATTATATAATAAATACTTAAATTAATATGTGTCACCTACATCACTCCCCTCCAGAGACCGTGTCTACGGGCGATAATAGTCTGGGAAATGCACGCGTCGTCCCGAACGTGTTTTACGTGCTACTGGAGTATCTGAGATATCAGGTGGAGTAAGGGTGTCTCGTGGGTCTGGCTGTGAATGGCCAGAGGGCTGGTGTGTTGATGGTGGATTATCCTTGGACAGTATATAGGCTGGTTTTAGGCGGTCTATGCTTACTGTCGAGTCCTTTCCCATAACCCGTATAGTGAAGTATTTGGCACCTCTCTTTAGTACTTCGTGTGGTCCAGTGTACGCAGGCTGGAGCGACGCATGTAGCATGTCTTGTCGGAGAAATACATGGCTACATGTGGCAAGGTCTTTGTATACAAAGATTTTGCGTGTGGAATGATGTTGAGGTGGTACTGGGCGGATATTTTCGGCGAACTTTTTCATACGTGCTGAAAAATCTGTTACGTCGCTCGTATAACCGGGGACTGTGTCGCCGAAGAATTCACCGGGCAGGCTAAGGGGTTCGCCATAAACGAGCTCGGCGGATGAGGCTTGGAGGTCCTCCTTGAATGCGCTCCTGATACCAAGGAGAACAAATGGGAGCTGCTCCGTCCACTTTGCGTCCGCATGACAGGTTATGGCTGCCTTCAGCTGCCGGTGGAATCGCTCCACTAGCCCGTTGCACTGCGGGTGGTACGCGGTTGTCCTGCGATGGTCGAAACCGATGGACTTGGACAGTTGTTGAAATAGCGCTGATGTGAACTGTCGTCCGCGGTCGGTTACTATTTCGACAGGACAACCATATCTAGATACCCAACAGGACACAAACGCTTTGGCCACTGTTTCGGTGGTGATATCGGTGAGCGGTACGACTTCTGGCCATCGCGTGAAGCGATCGACGAGTGTTAAGCAATACCGATAATCACCATCTTGGGGTAAGGGACCGACCAAGTCTAAATGTACATGTTTGAATCTCGCTGAAGGTAAAACATGCGTGCCGATAGGTGACGCTACATGCCTATTTACCTTCGAGCGCTGACAAGCCAAACATGCCTTAGCCCATTCGCGGCAGTCCTTGCGCATCAGTGGCCAAACGAAGCGTTGTGCAACGAGCTTAGCTGTTGCGTTAGCTCCTGGGTGGCTAAGGGAGTGGAGGGAGTTACATAACTGCCTACGCAGTTGTTTCGGGACAAAAGGTCTGGGGGCTGGTGTACTGACATCGCAGTACAATTCAATACAGCTCCCAGGCAATTTCATCTTTTTAAGGCGAAGCGATGAATTGTCCTGTAGGTATTCAAACAGTTCTGGGTCTGTTGCTTGTAGCTTTGCCATATGCTCAAGGTCCACTGGTGATTGCAATTCACAAATTCGGGAAAGCGTGTCGGCTACGACATTGTCCTTCCCCGATATATGACGCACGTCCGTTGTGAATTGCGAGATGAAGTCGAGATGTCTATACTGACGTGGTGAACAGGTGCTTTTCCTTTGATGGAAAGCAAAACAAAGTGGTTTATGGTCAGTATAGACTGTGAACTCTGTGGCTTCGAGCATATGGCGAAAGTATTTGATACTCTCGTATATGGCGAGGAGTTCGCGGTCGTACGGTGAGTACTTTACTTGCGATGGGCTTAGCTTGCGTGAGAAGAACGCCAGCGGCTGCCAATGCCCATCCTTCCTTTGCTGTAGGACTGCACCTATTGCCATATCAGAGGCATCAGTGACCAGTCCTAGTTTAGCTTGAGGGTTGGGGTGAGCCAGAAGGGCTGCATCGCAGAGAGACTTTTTACAGGCTTCAAAAGCGAGAAGGGCCTCTCCCGTTATAGAGACGGGGTGAGAGGCTTTTATAGAACCTGTCAATAGGGCATTGAGAGGAGCTTGGATTTGGGCAGCGTTGGGCAAAAATCGCCTGTAAAAATTAATCATGCCCAAAAAGCGCCTAAGCTCTCTGGCGGTCTTAGGGACAGGGAATTCGGTGAGGGCCTTCACCTTAGTATCCAAGGGCCTTGTACCTTCTTCGGATATTTCGTAGCCTAAAAAGGTTACTTTCGAAGCTCCGAAAATGCATTTGTTGGGGTTGATCAGGACGCCATAGTCTCTCATCCTGGTAAAGATCTGTCGAAGGTGGTCCTCATGTTCGGCCTGAGTTTTACTGAACAAAAGATAGTCATCCAAATAAGGAAAACAAAACTCAAGGCCACGGGTCATCTCGTCGACAAATCTTTGAAAAGTAGCTCCAGCATTGCGTAAACCGAACGTCATATACGGAAACTCGAATAATCCGAATGGTGTGGTGATCGCTGTCTTTGAAATATCAGCTTCAGCAATGGGTATAAAATGGTAAGCCTTTACAAGGTCGATTACGGAGAAGTATTTGCAACCTGATAATGCATGCGAAAAGTCGTGTATGTGCCGTATAGGGTATTTGTCAGGTATAGTTCTGGCGTTAAGTAACCTATAGTCCCCACAGGGACGCCAACCGTTATCTTTTTTAGGGGCGAGGTGTAGCGGTGATGACCACTGGCTATCCGACGGGCGTGCAATACCATTGGCTATCATGTATTCAAACTCCTGTTTTGCAATTTTAAATTTGTCGGGGGCCAACCTACGGGGTGGACATGACACTGGGGGGCCTGGTGTAGTGCGTATGTGGTGTGTAGTGTTATGCTTGACAATGTCCGGAACACCAGCTGGGCGTGTTATTTCCGGAAATTCGTTAAGAATATCATGGTACTTACTGTTACCGCCTGTGGGCACCTTAACACTGGATATATCGCTGTGCGGTGAAGTTACAGTAGTTATAGCACTCACGTTCGTTAAGCTATCCACTAATTTTTGTTTACTAATATCTACAATTAATTTATAAAAAGATAAAAAGTCTACACCAATAATTGGCTTCGTCACATTTGCCACTACAAACCTCCAAGGAAAATTTCGCCTTAAACCTAAATCTAAATTTAATTGTATATAACCATAGGTGTCAATAGGGGAACCGTTTACAGCGCACAACTGATATTCACTTTTGTGCCTATGTTCACTAATAGCGGAAAACGGATAAACACAAATGTCACTACCAGTGTCTATTAAAAACTTCATATTTGTCTTGCGATCCACGACGAAGAGGCGACCGGTGAGGCTCCGGCAGTCATTAGTCGCCATCACTGACTGCCTTACATGTTTTCCGACTGATGTTTGTAATCACAAGGTTTCACACAGTTGTTTGCCTTCGATCCATACTTGTGGTGATACCAACAAACGGGAAAACGCCGGTAGTTCGATTGCGAACGGCTGCGCGGTGGTGATCGGCTGTGTGACCAACGTCTCGGTTCTCGTTCCTTTTGTCGGGATCTCCGTGTATCTTCTTTAAACTTGAGTGCACTGACTTGTCTTGTCAATTCTGCTACCTGCTGCGTCAGCTGATCAATTGCCGACGATGACGAGGATGTAGCAGCTACTTGTTGTGGCGCGGCAATGTCATGAACTCTGTCGGCTAGCTCGGCCAGAGCGTCCAATGACAGCGTCGGTT
This sequence comes from Leucinodes orbonalis, assembly GCA_019425675.1. Classification (NCBI taxonomy): domain Eukaryota; kingdom Metazoa; phylum Arthropoda; class Insecta; order Lepidoptera; family Crambidae; genus Leucinodes; species Leucinodes orbonalis. The sequence goes on from PQWD01001107.1 coordinate 29,491, forward strand.
GAGATGCCACAATAGGTTGCAACCCGATAGGGAGGCGACTAGTCCAGATTGTTTTTAAGAAGTCCTCTGGAACTGCTGGACCGGCGAGGTGCTGTAGGTGCCTTAAAAACTGCGACGGCTTGCGGTCACCCATCTGTTCATGTGTAATCAGTTGTTTCACCTTGTTCTCACGAGATACTGACAACCGTTTTATGAGCTCCGTTTTAAGGTGAGTGTAATTGGCTGGACCTGTGAGGACATCCTCCACTTCCGCTGCATATTGCCTGTCCAGCGTGGCCACCACGTGGTAAAATTTTGTTGCGTCATCCGTTATTTGCATAATTGCGAACTGGCCCTCCACCTGGGCAAACCAAATTGCCGGTTTTTCTGGCCAAAACGGTGGGATCCTGAAATGTACTGGCGCCGAAAAGTGTCCTGCGTTGGGCGCAGCACCCGAAATTTCGTTGTCGGCCATCTTGTTTTGACGCTTTTTACGGATCGTTATGCTTGATTCGTCGTCACTGTTAGACATGTTCTTTCTTCCTATACCACTATTATTCGTGTCCGGAGAGGGTCACCAGTTTAGGTGGCTGTGTGAGGATAGTCAATCTAAACACAGATTGGTGAACTACCGTTTAATAACACAGTCACATACATACAAGTCACAGAAGGAGAACACATATAAGTTTAGGGAAACACAAAGCGAAGACAGAAGAAATAACAAAGAAAAGAAAGTCACAGGGCGAGTGGCGATAGCAGTAAGCGTGTACACAAAAGCGAAATACATAGGTGTATAAGCGGCGCGAGTGCATCGACTGACACGGGTGTAGCTTAGCGCGGTTGTGGGTCGACTGCCGTAGCAAATCATCCAGCGATGCGTGGGCGCGTGCCTATGCGAACCTAGCTATACCCTTGTATACGTGTGAAAATATTCAAGGGCACAGCTGACTGAGTATTGCGGACAATGACCGGCGGCTTGTATTGCTATAAACTAAATAACGTGTATTTGTGTGTTATATATTATTATGTTATACATGTATGTTTAAGTGTAATGTATATGTTTATATGATACGTAAATATTTGATATTATATATGTGTATATGTGGTAACATGTAATTATATAATAAATACTTAAATTAATATGTGTCACCTACATAAATCAAATAAGCATTTTTAGATCATGTGCAGTAGGAAACTATTCATTATCTATTACTCTATCTTCTATTACATATCTACTGTACTGTACGAGTATATGTTTAACTGCGGGTTAATATAATCTTGTAATGCGAGTAATTCCGCGGGGAACAGCTAGTAAATTATAATATCAAAGCCAATCAGACAAATTTTTGTAGCTAGGTAAAATAGTTAAATAGTTATTTATTAGTTTTGATGTATGTGCCTATGTACGTATGCGTATGTACTCGTACCTATGAAAAACTCTACTTTAAATAATGATGGTAGTTATACCCATATTGATATAATTTACATTCGTTAATAAAGGAAATTAGCTTAAAAAGAAAGTGCAAAGTGACTGGAGATCGTTCGTAGCCGCTCCCTACTTAGCAAGAGCTTGTAAACTTCAGTAACTTTCCGATGCCAAGCGACAAAAGTTACTTGACTTGGCTTCAGCTTTCACTTGTATTTTTCAAGATGTAAATACTTATTTACAAACCAAGTAAAGATTTTCTTTCAATTGTGTCAATTGTACGAGTATCGTACTCATTATTATGTTTTTGCTATGTTATCGTTTGAGCAAATTATATTTCATAGCTTCATTCTTCACCATGTATAGTCTCTTTAACCTGTAAGGCAACTTCGCACTTATTAAGAGACGATCTATTGACCAAGAAAAAAGTTAGCTGTCAACCTGCATTTCCCTATGATGGAGCTTGACATTATTTAGAGATAAAAGTAATCATCATTATACCAAAAACTTAGTAAAATGGGATGGGTGGGAGGGTGATTTTATCTTCGAATCAAGCATTCATATAATACTGATCGAATTTCACTTGTGAAGTTCGTTTGATTATGTAATATAATTCGTTCGTATAAATCAATGTACAAATCATATTTATTGATCAAACTCTCTATGATTTCAATAATGCATTCAGTTTTAAACTTCACTGCATTATATACGTAGCGCTTTTTTGATGTGTTTTCTCTTTTTAACAAGCCTTAACAAGTTACATAAAATGAAAATTCTTGTTGTGAATCACTAGTAAAGTTCATTTTTTTGTATAGGTTAATGTCTACAGGAATTGGATAGTCAGGCCCAAACTATTTTAGTTGAAAATGTGAAAAAGGTCAGCAGTGGACTGCAGTGGTAGGTCTCTCCTTTATTATACAGCTTAAAACGTTAAAACAATTACATAAAATAAGACCTAAATAATTAGTCATTCAGCTCTGAGAAGATAAGATGAAATTGCAGTGTGTAGACACAGAATTATTTAAATTTTGCATAAAAAAACTTATTTATCTTTTGTTATTTCCAGAATAGGCTAAATATACGTAATACAATAGAGTCAATGTTTCCCGATTCTGATGCGGAATCGCATACGGGATATTTTAAAATTCCTTATTAACATGAAAACAAGCGCTATTTGAAGTATCAAATTTTGATACAGTTTTGCATAAACAGATAAGCACTATCAAAGGATTGCTTTCAAAGTGGTTTACCCTGCGAACATATTTAAGTTTTCATGAAGTGAGGAAATGGAAAATAAATTGCATTCGTATAACTTTCTTAGAGCTACATATGCATGGAAATATTTACTTTGTTTCACGTTGCGTTATCAAGCGCTTATTATTGGTATGGTGGCTAATGGAAACCCTCATCCTCTGTGCATGATAAATAAGAAATTAAATCAGTCTGCCTTGGGGTTGTTATTTGCTAAGCATACAGATTAATATCTCAACAGGTAAATATCTCATCTCTTTGTCGTGAACAGGTTTGTATTATTATATTCTTAATTGTTCTAGAAAAGATTTAATTTAAAAATTTTCTTAAATCAAATTTTTTTGCATTTCATACATACGTGTTCATTTATAATATTTAGAAAGATAAATGGTGAGCGATAAGTGAATTAAAAAGAACATTGGCCAATCAATGAATTGAATATTAAAAGAATACTAAAGAACGGTCGATCCAAAGCTTCTAGAGCAAGATCTAGCAAACCTTTCAGGTGATGCCAAGGGTAGATTTAATATAATTTCTATAAATATAAGGAGCGTTAACAAAAATTTTGATAACTTTTTAATATATCTCACGAGTTTAAATGTTAAAATCCATTTAATAGTGCTATCAGAATGTTGGTGTGACGCGAATTCTATCCCACCGACAATTGATGGCTTCTCTTTACATTTCACAAAAAAGAGTTTTAAGCAAAATGATGGCGTTATTATGTACGTTAATAATAATCTCAAGGCTACTGTTCAAGAAGTTGACTTACATGGTGCCAATTGCCTTTCTGCCGAATTTGAAGATTTGACTGTGTTTGATATTTACCGGCCATATTGCTTTAAGGACGCATCCAACTTTCTTGATTCTCTAGATTGTCATCTAACTACTACATGATCTAGAAATATAGTTCTTACGGGAGACATAAATATTAATACTATAGATACTAGCAGTTCCTATGTCAGAGATTATTTGGAAATTTTAGGCTCTCACGGTCTCCAAAACACTATTGAAATACCTACTCATGGAAGCACGTGCCTTGATCACTTTATGTGTAAACTTAACGGTTCATTCCAATCCTACGTCTTACAAGCAGATATCACTGACCACTACCCGTCTTCTTAAGTATCTCCTCATCTCCTGATTATAACTCAAAAACTATGAACCATATAACTAGAACTAAAATTAGCTACGAATCTATTAAAATACCCATTAAAGAGTATGACTGGAATCCTTTTCTAACAATCACAGATCCAGATATAGCCGCAAACACTCTTATTAAAATCATTCAAGACATCATATCTAATAATACAAATACTGCAATTTTCACTAAACAAAAAATAGGCCTCTTAAACCATGGATCACCCAAAATATAGTAAAATGCTTCCAAAAGAGGGACCGCCTTCATCAACTTGTTAAAAAAAACCCCTTGGATTATACCGTTAAAATATTTTTTTATTAGTAATACGTTTTACAACGTACTCGTATGAAGTTGTTAAGAAGGTAGTGTTTTGAATAAATACTACCTACTTATCAACTTTTAGGGTCCGCATAAAAGATATAGAATAGGCAAATTTTGTCTGACTAAGTTGGAATATCAGGCGCGGCTCACAGCCACCTCCGCGCAAATAGCGTCGGCGAGCACGCAACTTTGCCGTCAAACAACACACTCGCATGTGATTTTTTTTCTCAAATGCATCCACTTGTGTCGACGAAATTATGAACGGACTGAGAAATTGTCGCTGGAAAGTTCGCGATGTCTTTTCAGATAAGTAACTATCTCGCTAATGTTGCCCCTTTGTGATTCCGCTCGTGCGCGTATCACAGTCGTGTCGAACTCCTTTTCTAAGTTGATTCCTGTCTCATGCACAATCTATAAACTTTTGAGTGCTCGCTACCGGGCGAATGATAAATTCCGCGACTGTACACGTAGGTTTTAAAATATATGCAATCATAATTCGTCAGGGTTGCCGTTAGTCAAAACCACGACTCGGATGGCTGGTAGGTAATTGACTTGTATTGCAAATTTGCAACAGATTTTGGCAGTATTACCGTTGGTGTAATTGATGAAAACTTACTATGTTCTGAGTGTCTCGGAAGGTACTAAGCATATGTTTGATTGTTTACTTATTCGATTGTTTACCTATATGATGATTTATATCATTACAAAATATATCTAGTCGATAATATATTTCAATGTAATAGGATACACGAAGGAATTATATGTACCTCAATGCCTATAACTATAAATTTGAGATCAACATTTTATTGATTAATGTTAAACGTGAATCAAATATATCTACATAAATACGCCTCCTATTCAATGGTATGTATTCGTACCTATTACGACTATATCTCAAATATCTATTTAAATTAAATCTTTTCCTAAAAAATCATTGCACGATGAATATATTGTTAACCAGCACATTTGTCAAAATAGATCAATGATCGTTCAATGACCACACGTTACAGTTATTCATAAATCATATACATGGTATATGTGTGTCCGCACGTGGGGACAACCGATTCCCGGATCGGCAGTGTTGCCAGTGTTAGTTATTTAAATAGCACAACATTTAAAAAAGTTTTCATTCCACAAAAAAATAATATCATCTTATTCAGATGGCATTAATAGATATCATGTTCTTGTACTTTATGGTTAGTAAAAAATTAAACCATCCATTCGATAAGATTTGAAAGAAAAAGTGTTGTTGATATTAAATTATCATGTTATCAGTTTATTATATAAGAAAATAAATAACCTGAAAATGTAGAAAGTACTGAATGCGGTGTACACATCAAATTGATGCAAACCAATAGTTACATTAAATGTAATAGCTGTAATATTCTGGCAAGTCTGCATATCAGTTGTGTTGGTATCGGGCAGCTACTTATCGCGTCAACGCCACTAGCATTTACGTTGATTGCAGTCGGCGACAAGTGTCCCCCGTCAGTACAGGGCTGTGAGATATCAGCGATTGGACGATAATGTAATCAGTCATTTGTGACACATATTCCGCGATGTTTATATTGGTCACATTCATTTTAATGTGACATTCTTTTACAATTTTGAAAATACATAAATATTATAAAAGGCTCTGGCATAAGTAGATCCGTTATTTAATTTGACACCTATAGCAATAAAATATCCTCACAGTCGACTCTACAGATAAGAACTCTGTCAGGCATTATATTGAAGGTAGGTTTTAAGTACCTACTACCAATACTATAAATAAAAGAAAGTGGTGTCCAAGTTATAACTAAATCTTAGCTGAACTCCTCTGCACCTGCCTAATCACAGGTGAAGAAGTTGCTAAGAACTAAGAGAAAATAATAATAGTTTTCATCCCGCTCCCTAACATGTTGTATTAAAATTGGTCCATTTATTACTTTTAATACGGAACAAAGTTTGCCGGAATCAGAAAGTTATATAAACATTTTTAATAAGGTACCAAAATTGTTTTTTTTTTTAATTTTGCCACAAAAATTGTTATATTAAATATGAAGTCCAAGTTGGTGAAAAAAGAACAGAAAAATCTTAATAATCTAATTGAAATTCTATAAATTAAATACAAACTTCATTTAAAATTCTATTGTCCAAAGTCTAGACCAAGTCCTAAACGCTCTTCTAACATAATCGGTAGCCCTAATCACGAGTACTTTGCAGCTGGATTCCCCATCCTTCTTTCACCCGACTTGTAATCTAGTAAATAAGAGAGACAAATGCCTATGACGGCTTTATTACCACACGTAGCCACAGACAGTGCGTGATTGCAACTTGTCATAGAATTGACGAGAAGAATGGAATGGTGACAGAGCCGTTAATCGATTATATCATTATTAATTCACTATTTTGTACAATAATTGATTAGCTAATTGTTTCAATTCATTGTTTCGTTGAACGCAACCACGCAATAGGCTAATCGAAATGTTTACAAATTATTATTGAACTCAGAAATGACAGAGCGGCATTAAAGGAGACAAACAACTGATTTGATTGAGAGTCGGTGGCTCAATGGTGTGGACTGTTGGCTTCCTACCGGGAGGGTGTAGGTTCAAATCCCGCCACGTACCTATGTGTTTTCGAATTGTCTAAATTATATGTACGTTATCCGACGCTCTTACGGTGAAGGAAAACATCGTGAGGAAACCTGCGCACGCCCACAACGAAATTCAGAGGTTATACGTGAAGTCGGCCAATCCGCACTGAGCCCGCGTGGATGACTAAAGCCTTACACCCTTTACGGGTAGGCTCGCGCCCCTCGGTGGGGAAGTATCATCAGCTAATGATGATGAATAACTGATAAACAGTTATTATTCTCCATCAATGCCGCACTGCGCCCGTCACCCGAGATAACAGATTTAAGGTCTCTTATACCCGGTAATTTCACTAGCCCTCATGTCGAAACACAAAAGTGCAAAGCACTCTTATTTCACGGGACGATATCTGGCACTGCGGTGGTACCTACCTAGACGACTACGAGTATCGAGTCTACCACCTAGTAATATTAAAATTATAATGTTTAAATTTTAATAATAATGTTTAACGGTTGACTGTATCATCTCCATTGGCTTTGGTTAGGCACCTAAAAATTAAAGCAAACTTTTAAGTGTACTATTTCATTAGTCCAAATGTTTATTTATATGTTATTCGTTTGCATTATTTGAGTCCGTAGCTACAATATTGAAACACCTGTAGCGACGCGACTTTGAAACCTTTGTACGCTGTTAAGAAAACACGAGAACCCTAGAGTTGCGATATTGCTATATTTTCATCACAAAACATAACCTGTGATATCAAGGAAAAATCAGGTGTTACGACGTCTTATGAAAATAAAGACAAGGCAGGCGTCCAACAAGATAGACGGTTATTTTTAAAGAGCGCGTATACTGTGGCATGGGTGCGCTGGTTACGCTTGTTTTACAACACTTTAAAACAAGGCACTTATGCTTTTTAGGGGCTCCACGAGAGGCCAGCAAAAGAATGCATACAGGTTTATGTTTGCGGTCTCCCGGACTATTTTCGACGAAATAATTAAAAGTTTTTACGATCGCTTTTATAGTGCCGTGTAAAAGATTCTACGGGTCTCAACACTTGGGTTCTAGTGATGCCGTCTTGTTTATTTACAAAACGTCATCAATTTAAAGCTATTTTAATTGCTGTTGTTAAATTGATTCTATTAAATCAAAAGAAAAAAAAATCTTCTTCAGTTTCTGAATCTTTTACCCAGAGCGTCCACCCCAATGATCCCCTACTTGTAGTCAGGCTTTATCTAAGTTATCTATTTTTAATTAGTATTCTTATGTGTAAGTTTAGACTTTTAAGAAAATAGTTTTCACAAGAACAGAAGAACAAGATTGTTTTAGGTAATACAATTATCGTTATCATCAACATAGAAGCCTCATAAGGTATTAGCCAAACGGAGGGCTCAATAATGCAGACCGATCTCTAGTAGTCAACATCCATCATCTATTTAATAATTCATATTTTTCAACGATTTATGATTGTTTTCCAAAGACGAGATGTGTCACATTACGGGCCGAACGTGTTAGGCTTTCGTTGGTGAGACGCTTCGGCCAATCGCTATTTAAAATAAATCGATCCCGATCTCGTATGCAAATGCGGCGCGTCCAGTTTTAATAGTCCGCGTAAATATGCATAGACAGGCAATTTATTTTTACGTAGCCACGTCGATATGAGTTGATATCAATTTCGAACTTGCTTTGCAAAAGACCGTTTTTAAACATTCAAACAAAGTTAATAGCGAGTTATTTCGCCGCCCGCTGTGTCCTGTTGGTGCGAATTAAATATGTATGGGTATGATCAAGCGGGGAAAGCGCAATATATTTTAAACAGATTTCCGCGTGAGCTTTAAATAAGTTTAAAACATGTACGAGATAAGTGGCTGCGATAAAATCAATTTAACTTTGTAATAATATTGGTACGTATTAAACAATTTTAGCACACGGACAAAAGGAGTTCATAGTTTATTGTTACTGTTGTTGCGTAGTTGATTTACTAATATCACATTTTATAGGGATTCAAGTGATTGTACAATCACTTTATAGACCACGTGTAAGGGATCCTTATTCAATTAAATCGACTATTTAAAGTTACACGGGTAAATACTATTGTGCAATTGTTCGTAGAATACAATTTACGCAGAAATCTTCAAATAATTTTACTCAAGATAATTTGAATCTTCACAGAACTTATCACAACATATGATGCGTAGCTTAAGTATTTTTATTGAAAAGAATTGGTTTGCAGTTTATTATAATGACCTCATCAAGACTTTTAAAGAAAAAAACTCACAAATAGTGCAATTAAATGTGAGCTAAAAATTCTTTAACCATATTTCGATTTTATTTAAGTAGCAATAACATTATAATGCAACTTATTTTTTAATCAAAAGTCAACATCATTATGAGAATTTTATGTAATGAGTAAAGATTTCATATAATATAATAATTTAATACCTATATTCGTAGTATTGTACTATGTTATTAATATTTTGAGCTGACATCATATTCAATGTTTATTATTTTGTATTGATCTTCTTATATTTTGTATTGATCTGCTGATCTACAAACAATTTTTGTATTGCAGAAAGATCCATCCGTGCCATATACGGCCTTAAATCACGTGACTCACTAAGGGAATTATTTAAACAAATAATATTTAACATTACCGTCTCAGTACATTCTAGACTGCGTCATCTATGTACAACAAAAATTTACATGTATTTCAAAAAAGTCAGATAATCATAGTTTGAACACTAGGAACAAACACAAACTTGCCGTTCCAAATCTCAGATTGCATAAGGTTGGGAACTCATTTGTGGGATTAAGCATTAAAATATTTAATAAGCTACCACAAAATGTAATTGATTTACCCCTGCATAAGTTTAAGTCTCATGTAAAGTCTATTTTAATAAAAAAAGCTTACTATAGTGTTGAAGATTATATAAATGATAAAAACTCATGGACATGTTGATTTCCACGCCTGCACTACTTTTGTTTTTTTTGTTGTCGTCTATTTAAATTATATAATACTTAACTGCTTAATAGTACTTTTGTAGATTATTATATTTTTACCAATACATAATACAATAAAAATTGAAAATATAATTTGCTTTATATAATTATTTTGATTACAAATGAATCTGTATTCAACAATTTTTTTTGAAAAGAGTAACTACTGAGTTTCTGCTGGTTCTTCTCAGTGGAAAACTACCTCCCGAAACCAGTGGTAGCTTCATTTGACATTCAAGTGTTCTTAAGGACCTAAACTGAATAAACACTTTCATTTTCATTTCATTTTCATTTTTTCATTTTCATTATCAAATTTGAATTATTTAAAGTATTAGGTCTTAGCTCTGCCGTAATTAAAGCATGTTTTTGTCTTTTGTGATAGTTCCTTAGTAAAACGCGTGCCTGTTACAGATGCAGTATTGAACCAACGACTTTAGATAGAGGTTATTTTTTGTCAACACCGTCCTGCAACCGAGATGACATATATCGATGTCATGTGTACTCAGTAATTATTCTAATTATCGAACCTCTTACCAAAACAGAAGTATATCCACGGGATGATGTCTTTATTTTACCTAGATGGATATATTTAAGAGTATAAGTATCGCTTTTTGGTAAGTAATATGTAAGGGAAGCTCTTGCCATGCTATTTCAGCCTAGAGGTCTACGTGAACTGTCGAATTAAAATTTTCTTCCCAATTACTAGCTTGAGCCGAGTTCTGTTTCCAGGTTCGATGTCCGGGCAGTAAATACTTTGGGTGCATGAACATATCTGTTTTATTATTGTAAATATTTTATGTCATTAAATAAACTATTATTATTATTGGCCTAGGCTTTTCTATGTACAATATATATATAAAAAAACCGACTTGTAAATGTCTGTGAATATTGTTGAATTCTATCGTTATCGTTTTGTCTGTTAGTGACTACTTATTTTGGGATACATGAGCACTGGGACGCCTAAAAAGATTACATTTGATCGCTACACCGCACTGGCGAGGCGCTGTGTAAACGTAAACTCCGATTTACCCATGTAACAACGATGTTTCCTTTGTGAGATTATTATTAAAGGCCCTTTATTCATGGTCATAGGAACATAACGTATCAAAAATAAATTCAAACGGAGCTCTGCATATATTGCAAATAAATTATAAAAAATACAGATTTTAGTTTGAATATTCGAAATCAGTTCCAAATACTTTGTATATTAGATAACCTGCATTTTTATGAAAATTAAGATTTGTGGAATTGTAGAGATTTGAATAAAACTTTATTTTTTTTACATCTGACAACTAATAATTATTAATATTTTTAGTGTTTGCCATCAATTGTACGAAAGATTTTTCCTTCGAATATTGTTTACAAGAATTGTATTTTTTGATGCAATCACTTAGCGGTCAAACAGAACCTATATTATTATGAATGTAACTCATTTTTCCAGGCCTTTTTATGGGAGGCGATTGATGTACAGTATATGTAACATGGCTGTTGTAGTAGAAGGGGTTGTATGATCTTAAAATCAAATAGTAAATACGATCTTCAGGACGTTAGCGTCCGCGTCGATGCACCCTCACGCGTCCCACACTTTACGACATTAACTGACGTGCTTGCGCCTCCCGTATTATTTCAATGCCGCTTTACAGCGTCGTTTTAGTCCATCGTAAAGACTTTTAATTATTTCTGACGAGGCAAAATTTGACCCGAGCGTAAACCTTATGCATTCTTTCCACTAACAGTTTTAAGGAGGTCGTTCTCGCTCAAACGCTCTTTGTTTTAAGGTACTGTAAAACAGATATGTGCCATCTAGATACGGTTTAATTTCTACGTTTATAGATACTTCATAAATGGCTCTAAAGCGTTTATTTCTCAAACATACAGCTCCCGTTTTAACGCTTCCGTGCAGATATTTCATGAACTTTTTGAACTTTCACAAAACATCGTTTTTAAGCGTTTAAGCTGATTAAAAAGTTGAACACGAAATCACAGTGAAAACAAAGAACCATTCATTCTGTGATGAACAGTATCTAACAAACAAAACAGTAATATTTAGCTCACTGTCCTTGTTGCATAAATTCTATATATTATTCTAGCATAGAAAATTGTGAATCTCAGGATAGATTTTAAATTTTTATGAGTTTTATTATAGACTAATTTCTTGCTCGGACGCATACACTAATTACTACTTGAACCGGTACCTAATCATCCTCATTTCACTTGCGAGAGTAAGTAATCGGTCCGTTTGGATGAAACACGTCGAACATTGTGTTTTCCAACACGCAGACTCAATGTGTGCCCTATCGACACTATTTTTTTGTTTGTGAACTAAATAATAAAAATTGGCCAAGAGCGAGTCGGACTCGCCCGTGGAGGGTTCCGCAGCAGCAAGTAACATAAAATAAAGTAATTTTTATTTATTTAGTCACCTAGTACAGCTTTAATATGAAAAATAGTGGTTCACCGTTTATGACGTTTAAAAAAAAACTACACACCAGAAATCGTTTAAACTAAATTTCGTTGTTAGATTTTATGGTAATGTACATCATATATTTTTTTTGACACAATTTTCTCATCTTTGGAAGTGTGTCTCACGCCAACTATTCAATTTATAAACAATGATATTAGGAACCTCTGTATCATTTTTGAAGCTCTACACATTGATACCCCACACGGGGGGGTACGATGAAAAATCTTTTTTGAGTTTTAGTTCAATGTATGGGAAGCCCTAAAATATATTAATTATTTTTCAAGTTCCTTGTCAAAGCCTAATAGCGGTTGACAGAATACATATACTTACAAAGTTTCAATAGCAGTAGTAGTGATAGTAATAGTGTAGTGTTTATCGTTTCGGAGAAAAAAGGGTGTGACATACGGACGGACAGACAAACAGACAGACAGACATGACGAATTTATAAGGGTTCCGTTTTTTGCCATTTGGCTACGGAACCCTATAAAGGATTCCGTGTCTCGTTTGCCTACCTCAAATCTTCGTAACACACTCGTACGCAGCATCGTAGCAGGCGCTACGAAATCGTAGCGAAGTGACTACCGGTAATGGTAGATTTCATCAAGCGTAACTTTGCTCACACAAAAAGGACATATGACTTAATAAAAAAATTAACTTCACTCGATTCTTTGTTTTGTTTGTTTAAATGGAAAAATAATGTTGAGCCTAACAAGTAAATAGCTAAGTTAAAATCGCCACGAACCGTTGAGCTGTCACAGGATTAATTGAATAAGAACGCAATATAAAAAGTCAGTCGACGTTTAGATAGCTTGTTACAACTTTGCGTCGATTCCTTGGCGCGTCGTTGTCAACATCGCCTATTCATAGATGATAGGTACGTACAATTAAAAGTTTATGCGTCTCTATATAGCACCTGTAAATAAGCTCTGTAATTATATCATCTATTTGTTCAACCAGTTATACTTTTAGTATATTATATTATAATATATAATGGTGAATTGGTTGGTGCAATTCCTCATTTTTAGGGGTTTTTGTTAATAATGCCTCTCATAACAGCATTGGTTTGAAATTGTGGGCTCAATCTGGATTGGTAGATGCTAACCACTGCTTATCCTTATATAGTAGAATTTAATAGATTCATCAAACAAATATTATAGTGGAAAAAAAATTACTATACTTTGAAATGACAAAAAAAAAAATTTAGGGTATAAAACTAAATTACTAACAAAATTATTATAAATGATCGAGATCACCTAAGAAATTGCCAATTCATAAAATAATAATCCTCTCACCATAGATGTTAAATGGAGATGGACGACTGAATATGACTGCCATATCAAACGATATAATATACTTGGTAATATGAGACACACATGTACCTCTACAGTAGAAATTCGTTTCCAACCTCTCTCGGTAGTAAGCAATCCAATTTACCAGTCCAATTTAAACCACAGTGTTTTAAATGTCGGTCAAATCTAATAAAGCCTAATTAGAATCCGATGTAGACCCAGCCTTTGTTCGGCCCAGACGCCCGCTTCATCCGAATTAGCTCGAAACATATATAATTTGTCTGAATCGGGGAAAACTTTCATGCTCATTAATACGTCATATTATGGGCTTCTCTGCTATGATTACAGTAATAACGATAAGTTTTCATCTCTTTTGTGTCCGTTCCGCAACATGCTTTGAATAATGAAATTAAGTAGTTTTACTCATTATTGTGTTATATTTGTTACTGTATATTTAGTAATAAGCTTGGAGGGAGACCTAAGTCTAAAATAGGACAGGGATAGGTGAAGGAAAACGGCTTTTATACTAAATTTGACAAACACTTCGTCAAACCATTCGTTTTTACTGAAATAAATAATAATTATTATTATAAATCACATGTTCGACGGGTCGCTAGTTCAACAGCCCACTACTTCGATAAAACACATTCGACAGGTTGCTAGTCCGATAGAACACTATTTAGACAACTCAAGTAATCGATAATAAACATACATGCTGTAAACAATAATCTAATGTAACCAACAATTTAGGTAAGATCCTAGGACTACTTTGGCAGTTTAGGAGTTTTATGAGATGGGAGACTGCAGCAAGTGAGGACCCCCGGTCGGCTAGAGATCGGATTTGGCAGATGAAGTTTTCGGCTCCGCCGGATTTCCCTTTGACGACACCCATTGTGTAATATATTTGACATATATTACCTGTGACGCTTTAAGGTATATCTGGCGGTAAAAGGGTTAAGAAGCACTTGTGAACATCAAAACAGAATACAATAATGAAAGGGTTTTGCCTTTAGTTTTGCTACTAGAGAGCATTCTCTTGGGGTTCCCGCGGGAAGAGAAGTGATGGTGACAATTGTATTCTAATCTGCCGTGATAACATGGTATCCCCCAAGTGGCAGGGTGCGGCCACGCTGGCCCAATACGTGTAGTTGGGTCGCTAGAGGTTCCTCAGCTATTCAAGAGACTGGCTTATGCCGCCATGAGAAGTATTGCCGGACCTGATGTCAGATGATATTACTTGTGGGGATTGTCGCATCATTTCAAGTTCCCGATTAATAATAGCATCCCGAATAGCAGCCTGTTAGGCTTACATCCCGTGTCAAGTTTATTTCATAGAAATGTTGCACGTTGCCGCTACGATCGCTAATTGGAATGTGCAAATCGCATTTCTTGTGGTGTAAGATTCTCAGATCAGTGTAGTGTTGTTAATATAGCTGTAAAATTGCAACTTATCATTTATGTTTGTCGTTTTTTCGTTGCTTATATCATTATTCAAGGTGGTTCCCGTCGTCGTGGTAAAACTTAACATGAGTTGACAAGCTGCTTCTTGTTAATAAAATTAATATAAATTCTTAAAATACAAACATAATAATGTATATTTTGATAAGATATAAAATTACAGAAACAAATTTATAATAACTTAAACCGTTTCATTATCAAACTTCATTATTAGGTAAAGGCTCGGTTTTAAAGGCGCAAAAAATCAATAATTATTCTCAATTCTAGTAATAGAGTTTTCCCAATTACAATAACCTTCAACGGAAGCGTCCCTAATAGACTAGACTTCGACGTCATAAAAGGGGCGCTTCAATTGCCAACTACCCTTGCCACGCGGGTGATGAGCACAGAAATAAGGTTATATAACCTAAAAATTATATTTCTTACTATAAACTACTAAAAATAACGCAGGCCCAGTACGGATGGCCAAAACTTAATTTAAACATAAGTAATTAGTTAAATAATTTCAGCTGTTTCATAAGACACTTTGTAACGTCAATTTAATTATTTAAATCTTTTCTAATAATACGAGTTTCGTAAAAAGAAAAACCTAATCATTCATATTTTTTTTGCTTCACTTTCATTATCACAAACAAAAGCATTATAGTGTATGTTTAGTATTAGATATAAATGTTAAAGATATCATGCTTTAATAAACGGAGATAGCTAAGAATCAGTTGTTTACTTTATGCTCCCGAGCCCCCATCCTTACATGGCGTCCCTGTCATTATTGGAGATTTGCCAGAGTTCAGTCGGGCGGCATTTAATTTCTACAAGCAATTTTTAATATTTTAAATAGTGTTTCAAGGATAGATGATCGCGATACGCAACGTGTAATATAAAACGACTATCATATGTTATCTATCATCCAGCGACCACGCAGGTGTTCGGCGCATGGTAAACAATATAAAAATATTTTTTTTTGGCCATGTCTAGAAAAAATGTCGCAGAATTTGTTAATCGATTTAAAAAGTGCTTACGACACAAGCACTTTAGATATATAAAAGAACTATGGTTCTAACAGATACAGGACATTCTTCATTTTATAGGATATATTTTGATTTAGTCCCAACTAAATCTACCTACCCACCCTTAGTGAAATCGTCCCACTCTTAGTGAAGGATAGCGATAGTAATCCTTACAGCCGTCATATATCGTTCCACTGAATATTGTTCAGTCCATATAATATAACATTTGTATCAGATTAACGACCATTGAGGATAGTTGCGTAACTTGCATGATCGCGATACCATTTAAAATATTAAAATAGCGACATAATACTACAATTAAATTGTAATTGATTAACTTCGTGAAAACTTAATAATATTAATTTCCATATTTTTGTCTGTTTGTATTGATTTGGGTGTTTCTATGTATAATATGTGTGAATAAAAAAAGAACTTTTAAATGTTGTTTATCCGTGGAAAAACAAAATATTGTTATGTATTCCTTTTAGAATTCGTTATTTTCGCAATATATACTTTTCTCTCTAACCTACTTAAGAGGAAGTCTAACTTGGTGGTGGGTAATAAATAATACCTAATAATAAATATCCACTGACATTTACACAGCCCCAAACACTAATCATATGGATACTGAACAACGGATAAACATAACTAAATATTTTTTTGTAAATAAATACATATTATTCATAAAAAGGCCCTCCGGCCCGATAGACCGACGACTTGCAAAAGGTCTGGGTGAGAAAAGCGGAGGACCGAGATATCTGGCGCAAAATGGGAGACCTAAAGAGAGATACATAAAAACCCCAACCCAACCCCCAACCTATATAAGCAGACATGTTCATGCACACAAATGTTTGCACTGCCAGGTGATTGAACCTGAAACCCTTGGTGTAATAGCCGACGTCTTAACTATGGTTGTCACCATACGGGTCGTCAAAATAAACCTGTCAAATCGCTTTTTGGCCTGAGCTGTTTCAAGTCACGGCCGTTAGTTAGGCTGGATTACATTTGGCAAATCACCGGCGGGCCGTGTCGCGGCGTATCAACTCTCATTGACAATCCGTGCTGTTCATTCCAGAACCTCAGAGCAAGTAAGTAGGCATTACATTCAAAAGGTGCATTCTACGCATTACAAAGTCAAATATTTTTATAATTTCTGAACCTTATTATAATAATAATAAGGTTCTAATATTATGATATGGGTAGACAAGTCACCTAAACATCCAATCTATTACTGTTTTTGTGGATCAATATCAGTGATACCAAAGAGGAAACAGGTTAAAAAAAAGGAACCATAAGTAACCTATCCTGTTTCTATTAAAAAAATATATATTAAAAAAACATGTTTTTTGCTAACTTCATTAAGCAATTGTTTTAAGCGCAGATGGCTGTCAGCCTTAAATGATCTGATCGGTGATGATCGATCTTATAAATCTCGTCTACTATTTATCAGCTTAACGAACTGTAGTATGCTTAGGTTTTTACTAGAGAGAGATGTATATGTTTTTAGTCCTAAGAGTATACCTCAGAAATATTTACACTTACTTAAAATTATTTATGCTTATGCAGTCTTGGCTATCCAAACATATGTCTACAATGCCAACCAATCAATAGAATTATTTTACGCTGATAACTGACATACAGTGTACTTAGCGTCTAAACACAATCAGGCTTGCAAAAGACATCGTGTAACATTAACACCGTGAATAAATCCAGTGGATGCGGTGCCGCGACAAAGCTGAGTAATCATCGCAATAGGATTGTCGCTTTCCAATTAGCGGCGTGTCGAGGTCCCAGAGCTATTCCTGACGCGTCACCCTCGAGGAAAGGATGCCGAGACCAGGATGTAAATAAAACGGTTTCGATGTTCCTACACCTAGTTTAATAATTGAGGATCTGATGAATGTCAATCTATAAAATGCGGTAGGTGTACTAGTAAGTGGTGTAAAATACACCACTTACTAGTATAGGTGATGCTTGGTGCAAGTTGTATATTTATACATTTTTATATTCTTATGTGGGATGATAATTACATGCCATTCTAATGAGAGTATAGATCTTTGAGCTTTTGCCTGTATTGTATATTTGTTATTATTTATAACAACAATTGGATGAAATTAAATGTACAATTGGATGAAAACTTCTTCCTTTTTTGTCCTCCTCCAAATTTAGTTTGCTTATGAAAACTATGACAATAGTTATTTACCGTGTTACCTTTAAGCTGCTTTGTCATGAACCGTCGAATAATGAACCGATTTCATCACAATTCGCTCATAACACTGACCTGCCTCATAGTAAGGGCTTATTCATCATAGTTACCTTCATATAAATATTTAAGAACATTAAATTTCCTTCTTATTAAGTAAAAGTGAATATTTTATGTTTTAAAGTTTTAAATCTTCAATAAATAAATAAATGTTACGAGTAGTGATAACATATATATACAGTTTTTCTAAGTAACATAATATAAGATATATCATGGTAGGGTTTCCCTAGGCTATTTTAGCAAGGGCAAAAAAGATACAGCCCTTAAAATGTACGAACCTGGTTTTTTTTTCTAAAATATTTATAGTTTTATGAATACGAAAATACCTTGAAAACAACTTACACGAAACGCTTTACAGGAAAAGTATATAACAGGTACAGTTGCTGTTAAAATATGTTTTAGTTCAAAATTTTGTTAATTCGATCACAATCTTGCCTAGATTATTGTTCACCTTCTCATGTTGCAGTAATTATTTCGATTGTCGAAACATTAAATTCTCTTTTTCAGAGTGTCGGTGGCTCAATGGTGTGGACTGTCGCCGTCGTACCGGGAGGGCTGAGGTTCAAATCCCGCCACGTACCAATATGTTTTCGAATTTTCGAAAAATAAATGTACGTTATCCGACGCTCTTACGGTGAAGGAAAACATCGTGAGGAAACCTTCATGCACGCCTGCGAGGAGATTCAAAGGTTGTGTGTGAAGTCATCCAATCCGCACTGGGCCCGCGTGGACGACTAAAGCCTAATCACCCAATACGGGCAGGGTCGTGCCCCTCGGTGGGGACGTTTAATGAGCTGATGATGATGGTGTTCAAAGGGTTAATGCAGTTGAAAGTGTCATGAAGACGCAATACTAAAGTAACGGACTAAGGCAGCGGCAATGTGAACACGGCCCGAGGGTGGCTGCGCCGCGGGCGTCGATCGGCGCCTAATTTCGGCCGGTAATTGCCAGCCTTGCTACGGGCATCACATCCAGAATCTTTGTGGGAACTGTGCGGTGCGTCGGCAAATAGCGGCGCGCAGGGCTGCTAACTGCCATGTGTTTCTCCCTTCGTAACAGTCTTGTTCTTGGTATATTACTTATTTTATTTTACGTGTGGAAGAGCCATGATCCGGCATAAAAGGGCAGCTCGACCAGAGTGTATATCAGAACCAAGGTCCATGGGTAGTGGAATCACTTACGATTTGAATAACCATCAGCGCGTTAGCCTACCTAGGCAATAAAAAAAAAACAGTGAAAAAATTCAGTGACTTGACAGTAGTCTATTTTTGAGGGCTAATTCGGTTATATTATATGTCGACGGCTTAAAGTTGCCTAACTTTTGTCAGATGAAAATCCGGCTAAATACCTAATAAATACAAACAAAATATTACTAAACTTTTAATGAAAATGAAAATAACAATGAAAAGTGTTTATTCAGTTTAGGTCCTTATAGAACACTTATGAATGTCAAATGAAGCTACCACTGGTTCGGGAGGTAGTTTTCCACTGAGAAGAAACCAGCAAGAAACTCAGTAGTTACTCTTTTCAAAAAAATTGTGTTGAATACAGATTCATTTGTAATCAAAATAATTATATAAAGCAAATTATATTTTCAATTTTTATCGTATTATGTATTGGTAAAAATATAATAATCTACAAAAGTACTATTAAGCAGTTAAGTATTATATAAATTTAAATAGATGATAACAAAAAAAACAAAAGTAGTGCAGGCGTGGAAATCAACATGTCCATGAGTTTTTATCATTTATATAATCTTCAACACTATAGTAAGCTTTTTTTATTAAAATAGACTTTACATGAGACTTAAACTTATGCAGGGGTAAATCAATTACATATTGTGGTAGCTTATTAAATATTTTAATGCTTAATCCCACAAATGAGTTCCCAACCTTATGCAATCTAAGATTTGGAACGGCAAGTTTGTGTTTATTCCTAGTGTTCAAACTATGATTATCTGACTTTTTTGAAAATACATGTAAATTTTTGTGTACATAGATGACGCAGTCTAGAATGTACTTTAGATAACCTTCTATTCTTTTATTGTTATCAAATGTTTCATGGGTATCAAATACTTAAAAAATGATAAACCAAGTATCAAAATCTAGGATTTCGATCCTAAGTAAGGTAATTTTATAAAGATTATTTTTCCTCAATAGTTACATCATGACTATGTGTTATAAAATATCGTTTTAAGAATAAATCTTTTCAATAAATATTTTTGTAATAACATTTTGAAAAAAAATCAATGATTACCATATCGTATACAATAAAACATGTATTTTCAAACGAACTTCTACTCATGAATATAAACCTAACACTTTTACAAAACTGTTTTAAGCAATTCATTTTCATACATGAAACTTGAAAACAATTTTTAAACTTTACTAAATAAGAATATTCAAAATAATTTAGAAGGAAGAAATCGCTTCACAACCCTGCAGCCTTTTGAATAGTGGGATGTTTGTTATTGTAGTGCGAAACCGAAATCAATGACATCAAATCACGTTGACGAGAAATTGCCAGCCAAAATGCAATTTATGTATCAGATTAACCTATAGTCGAGAGTGTGCTGAAAAGCTCAGTTTCCTGCTTTATATAAAAAGAACATCCGTTTACCCGCATATCATAGAAAATAAACAAACTTATGACGTCTCATTCATGTTTTTTGTATTTTTTACTCAAAAATATGTCGTCATAAATAAAAATTATACTATAATTAAACCATTTTTATGTTATAGGGAGGAAACGAGCCAGAGAGTCACCTAATGGAAAGTGATCATCTCCACACATGAACCCATCAATGTGCCTAACCTGACGGGGATAAAACATCAATTGCTGTCGGTGAGTTATAAATAAAAGACGTTGAAAATTAACTGTTGATTTTTTATTTATTAAATAAATGCATATTTTACATAGAAAATACCCAAACCAATACAAACAGACACGTTTGCATTAGTCAACCGAAATGACGGAGGCTAGTCAAATGTAGACCTTAGATAAAAATGTAGAAATATGGTGCAAAATATTGTAGCAATATGCCCAGCAGTAAACTACGATAAATTGAAAACATTAATTAAAAATAAAGCAAAAATAATAATTTTGAGTTATAGTTTTTTTCTTTCCTTCTTTCTAAATCTATGTTAATAATTAAAAGAGGAAGGATTTTATTATTAACAATGAATAAGCTTCGAAACAAATGGGCCAATTTCAAAATAAATGTATTTTTAGGAAGCTACATTGTACCTGGAGAACATATTAGGCATCTTTAATTCTAAATACCCGTGCAAAGCTAGGGTAGGCTGTTTGTATTTTAATTAAAAAATCAGATTTAGTATGTCAGCATTAGTTAAATTATCATCAAAGTAAATTCGTTTGTTTAAAATGTTTTCAATTTTAACGCTAAATTTCAGTTCCGTTCCTTTGAATAGCAGACTGAGATATTAAACACATATAACACCCAGGACTTTTTGTAAAAATAAAAAACCCGTGCCACTGGCAGGCAAGGATTTCAACATTTTACTATTTACCTTAAAAAGCGAGAACAACTCTACCGGTTTACGAGCATTCTTATTTTCGTCGAGAATTTTAACTTTATCGTGTATTTTTACTAGGAAATGCTTGCAGATATATTACATGGTGTTCAAACATTTTTTAAGTTAACAAATTTATGAAACATGGGATACGGGTACGAACCAAAGTTAATTGAGACTGTAACGAAGCTTTGTAAAAATCTGTTATACGTTTATCTAGATACCAAGAAATCATTAAACAATAAGTAATTGGTTTTGGAATCAATGTGAAGTGTATTCTTATTTCAATTATTCTCATTTTCTAAGTGTATCCTTTCAATCAGAGAACTTATATCAAATGATGCTTGTAATGTCTAGCGAGTCTCTTTGCCTTATTGAAACCGAACTTGGCTTTACAAGTCCACATCAAGTCTCGTGTCTTCCGTAAAATTACCTCAACGCGTTATTATGGCATCATAATAATATGGTCATACCACTATAAAGGGGACTCTTCCACTTTTAGGTCTTTTTTGATAGTTCAACAATTTGCACCATTGATCATTGCTGGGCTTATGGATGAATTATATATTTTACTATTGGTCCGAATAGGTGTACGTGCAACATAGGGAATTCCGAAACGTACCTAATGGTACTGCTCTTTTGCGATGCGACGCCGACTCAGAGTTATCACCCTCTATATTAACGGTGTTTTTAGTAATTAGTTTTTCAATTTTTTTTCGGAATGATTCATCGCTATTGGCCGCAATTGCCCTTTACAAATTTACCGTCCAAGTGGCTGACGCAGTTAACTCTTAGTCTTTAAAATTAGCGCAACGAGCCTAAGGGCGCCCTATTGTGGGACTTGAACCTCGGCATAGGGCATTGTGGGGAGAGCTAGGTAACCTTGTATTGTTTGGGAAAAAAAAGCGGCCCGGCATACACCGGTTACGCGAATAAGGACTGAGCGAACCTACAAAGAATCGTGACGATCCAATAAATACATAGATATTTAAATTAGTTTAACTTTGTTACATGATTGCCATCCCGATATTAAATAAAGTTTGTATTAGGTATGTTTCTATTTTGGCACTCCAGTTGCCCAGTTTTAAAAATGCTTACGCGGATTTCTGTGCTTTCAAAGCAGTGATCCTGGTCAGGGAGTCTTGTTTTTCTCTAACACACCACATCGTCCGTAGAATTGATTACAACAGTCAACGGAGTTTTTCTGAATATTATTTGTAATGTAATTCATTTTTTTTAAATCCTGGCTAAAATTGGCAACACTTTTACGGATGTTATACCACATATGACAGATATCAAATTTGGATTTCTAACCTATACACCGGATTCAGCATTCTAAAGTTTATCATTTCAAAATTACGAAAATACTTTGGGTAACCCAAAGTATTTTCGTAATATATCACAGACATCAGATATCACAAACATCAGATTAATGATAACATCCTATTTTGCCATGTGGTAAACTTATTATTATTATAAAAAAATGCGTGCCTTTGTAATGATAATGTGATGATAAGCCTTTTGAATATTTGAAAAGGTTTATATTTTTAAAGTGCGTTAAGTGAAATTCAAATGACAAATTATAAGGGTGACAATGAAGCTGCCTACGTTTCACGCGCCGTCGGTTCGGCTTATGCGGACGATTCGCTTACGTTCGTAACTAACGGTTGTTCTTACGCGTGAGGTGGCGCAGTCTGATGGGTTTTGCATTCATACCTATAATGTTATTTAACACCACAATCGACCTAAAGATTAGTGTCTGAATAGGTTAATGCGTTGCTGAGTAACAGTGGACTTAAGATGGGTTGAAGAAAAAGAACTCTTTCCAATTACAAGTCCAACAAAGAGTTTTTTTCTATGAGTATAAACAAGTACTTCTTGTTAGCAGCATCTCAATGGTCACTTTTAATAACTGCTGAATTAAACTTTAAAGCAAGAGGGGGCAATGCTTTACTAATTTTATAATGGGGTATCTTTTAGGAGAAATACCTGTGCGAATGCAGTGAATAATAATCGAAAGCAACTCGCCCTAATTCAGTAATTTCCTACATCATAATTCAATATTCTTTAGGGATCAACCTTTGAAATCGTTCTAGTTGGAGATACTTAAGAATATTTTTTAATAATGTTAGGTCTTGACAAGAGGCTTTTAAATAAGACTAGTAACTACTAATTACCACTGTGATAAAATAATATGTACAGGAAAAAATGTGTTCACAATTCATACATTTTAAATATTCATAATAATAATATTGCTGCCATCCTTGGAAGTAATACCACGCCTCCTCTATTACAAATTGTTGTTAGAATCCATGAATCGCAGAAAAAAATCTATATTTGTCATTCAATTCTAAAACTTTCAACACCGAGGAAAACTTGTTTTTTTTTTGTATTAAGTAATGAAAATATAGGCATTAAGTTTTCATAACAAAGAAGTTCTCGACTTCTCGCCACGTTATGTTATTATTAGTGTGACTCGAAGTTGGAAAGTAGCTTACATGTTATCGGGCTTCATGAACAGAGGCATGTTCGTTGAAACGTACCTCTCAATACTTTAAGCATATTTCTGCATTTTCTATTGGCAAGTTATAGATAGTACTACCTTTATGCCTTGGGTTTTAATACTGCATTATTTTTGCTATTCCAATAGAAATTAATGGCAAGTAGTGTATCCTCTTATAGGTTGCTGACTGAAGTACAGCATCTATCCATAGATAGGGATACCAGATGACAGGAATTTTCCTGACATGTCCGGAATTGTAGCTCTCTGTCAGGGAAACAGGGAAAATATGTAATTGTCAGGAATTTTTAATAAAAGAAAAATATGAAATATATAATCGAACAGAACAGAGGAAAAAAAAATTCTATTTTCCTACATTTACCCACTCACTAGAAGTCAGGAAATTTATTGCAAAATCAGGGATTTTTTCAGGAAAAATTTATTGCAAATCAGGATTTTCAGGAAAAATTTTTTCGGCTGAATCCTATCCGATAGGTGAAGTTAGAGTGAATATGGATATGCAAATACCTAATATCTTATGAAATTCCATATAGAAATGGAAACCTTTCTCCTGTTAAGGCGCCAACTGGCTCAAACTCTGACACAAAATGTACTATCCGTTTCTACACGGGAGCATCTATCTTGCTAGTATTTATGGCGCGGCATCTAATGATGTAGAATGTTGAAATATGTAATTGATAGTATAAAAAACAATTGAGTTAAAATATATAAGAAACTAATACCATTACAGAAAATTAAATTGTTAGACTAGAAGGAATTTCTAAACTTAGGCATGTATCCCCCCTTTACCCATAAATAGGAGACGATATTTTTCTTTAAATTCTCAATGAAATTGTTCCATTAAACACAATTACAAAGGAAATTAACCGGCCTTTATTTCTTGATTTGCAACTTAAATGTAACTTTATAAGTTATTGTGATGAACAAAATTTAAGATTAACACATGATGCCATTATTTGATTTCAATACGCTTAAAAATTTATTAACGTAGTTACTATTGAAGATGCTCTACGTCACTTATAGAACATTTCTTACAGACATTTTAGCAGTCTTAATTATTTATTATCTAAATTATAAGTGTAGTTATATGTGCCATGGGTACGCCTTTTTTTAGAAGTATGGAACTTTAAGTTTGGCAACACTATTTAAATGGCGGCTTATTATCAGCAGTAAAGTGTTTAAGTGAAGGCAAATTTATTTTAAAATCATTGGTTTTGTCGCAATAGGTATCACGTATGAAGCCATTTTACTATAATGATAATCGATCCATCAGAGCAATTATTCCATAACTATGGAATGTTTTCGCACCACGTTTACTGTAAATGATAATACGCATCCCAGAGAACGTCGGACGAAGTGCGTACGAAGGTCATTACTGCGGTAGAACATAAGCGTGTAGAGGAGAACCGGAATCAGTCTATCCGCCATCGTAACAAGAATAGGATGTGTATCATCCATATTCATGGAAGATTTTTTTTTTTACAAAATCCAACTCATGCAAGGAATGGAATACCCGTGATCACCTAGCAAGCCGTAGTTCGATGAATGGCACAAAGTAAGATTGTCGCGATCCCGAATTTTTAAAGCGAGAAGCTCCCTTTCGTTGAATGGATACTTAATAAACAAAGTGCCATACTTGAATGATAATATCCCTCAAATATATGGTTTGAGACACCGTTGCATCCAAAAAACTGTCTGTATGGTGTGCTTTATGGCTGATGCTATAATTGGTCCGGGTTACTCCTTTTAAAACATGCTGGCCAGAAACTTACAGTCAAATGGTGACCGCTATTAGAGCACGATTACTGTTTTTCCGTTTATCATAAAACAACAATGATGTGCAGGAGTTAATTTAACAAGATGGCGCAACATGTCACACAGCTCGTGCCACAATTGATTTATTGAAGGAAACCGTTTGGTTGATCCGTTATAATTTTATTGTTTCGACCTGAATTGTCTCCAAGATAGTGCCATTTAACGCCGTTTGACTATTGTCTGTGGGGATATGTGAAGTCGCAAGTCTGACGCGATAAGGTTGAAACCAATTGACCCACTTGAGGAAAACATTTCGGCCGTTTATTGCTGATATATGGCCACAAATGTTTGGAAAAAATTGACTCCAGAATAGATTACGTCCCAGTCACTATCGTCCATAGCCAGAATCATATGCATTTAAATATATTATCAGAAGATTGTCTTTTGAAAAAGTAAATTTCATTTTAATTAAAATGAAATCGTCTGTTTTATGCCATTTTCAAAAGTTCTAGAGCTTATAAATTACCACCCTTTTAAAAGTATTAGTTTCTAAGTATTTAGTTCATAAATCCTAGTTTACTATTTTTTCGATTCCAAGAAATCGATGACCAGATAATTCCATTTGACTTAATTGAAAAGTCACATAGTTCGTGAATAGTATTTAACGTTATCAATCTCTACGAGAAACCATTTTTCTAACCTTGATCGCTAGTAGTAGTAGATGACAAGCCACTAAAACGCTGAAAGGTTGAAAATTGCCCGCATGCATTACGGTAAAGGTCTAACGACATTATCTGGAGGGCATATGAAGAAAAATTAAAAGCCTAAAAGCTTAGGATCAAGCTGCTATTACATAAGTTAAGACTTTGAAGGCACGCTTGACGTCTTTAAATTAATGATACCTTGTAGAGTCAAGGGTCATGGTAAAGACTACAGACACATCACCAACCAGTCAAGACTTTGTATGTTTGTGAACATATTTTTTTTTATTAAATGGCGTATTATGATATTTACGTACTAAGTTTGATATGGTGTTGTTAGTTAGATTTTTATTGGATAAATAAGTCATCCATCATCCATCATCAGCTCATTAAATGTCCCCACCGAGGGGCACGAGCCTACCCATATAGGGTGATTAGGCCTTAGTCGTCCACGCGGGCCCAGTGCGGATTGGACGACTTCACACACAACCTTCGAATCTCTTCGCAGGCGTGCATGAAGGTTTCCTCACGATGTTTTCCTTCACCGTAAGAGCGTCGGATAACGTACATATATTTTCGAAAAATCGAAAATACTTTGATACGTGTCGAGATTTGAACTTCAGCCCTCCCTGTAGGAAGCCGACAGTCCACACCACTGAGCCACCGACGCTCTCAACATATTTATTTTAAATAAATTATCGGATAAATAAGTAGATATCGACAAAATACTTAGAATTTGGGAAACAAACAACGTCCATCTCGGCTATTCCCCAAAGAGTAATCATTACATAAAAAGAAAAGATTATTTTTCAGAAACGTAAGATCGTTATCATATAACCATGGAGATAAATACAAAAATAGTCTATCCGACAGCGCTGTGTGTATGCGATACTTATACAGAACGATACACGTGTGTGTAAGATGACGGGGGCGGGCCTGTCCCGACGCTCTTGTAGCTTAGTTTATAGACATTTAGATCATGTCTAGTCATATCACATACTCGATATCAGTCAGGACTCTCGAACGTATTTTTTGTTATATCTATCTATTATCTTGTGAATTCAATTAACAAATTAGTTGCTTCCTACAAGAAAATGATATAAAAAATATCATTCCAAGCAGTTCCTAATTGTCCGTAATAACTTAACATGAACTGCTACATTGCGATTGAGTTACCATTTTAATGTAAATGTCAAAGTTTAAAAAATAAAGTTAACAAGAACAGTAGGGCGGGAAAGTGAGGCACGAGGCAAATGGGCGGGCGTTGCAGTCTCTCTTGCACAAATTGCACCACCCCCAACGGAGTGGATGCGATTGCAGTCGTGGCTGCCGTGCCGATGCCAAAGCTCGCTCGCTCACGGATGCCGACGTAGCGCGTTACGCGCTCTGTAACCGTTCACCAGGCTACCAGAAGCAACGAGGAGGTAAGCCCTTACAATTCTAGCCGCGACCCTCTCACACTCGCCGCATTTCCCTTAGGCTGTCCTTTTCTCTCTCCGCGTAAAGTTGAAACGGTTTTCCCTTTTATCGTTGGAATGTGGGAAAGCGGGTTTTGGTGTCCCAACTCTCTCTTTCGATTTGTAAGCGCCCTGTGGTTTATTAAGGGGAACGTGTGAACCGCTATTAAATATGAGTAATTCATCATTTCAAAGCAACTTGCAATGTTTTAAAACGATCAGTTTAAGGAGCTTTTATTAATAACAACATAATTGTTGTTTAAGGTTTATGAAAATTGAAATCATACATACGTTTGAAATGTTATTATAATATTATTGATTTTAGAAATTTCAAAAATCAGGTAATTTGCAACATATTTATTTTAAATAAATTATCATTTGCAAAATCATAATTTACTAATGTACGGATAATACATGGTTTTCATTAAATAATAGCTATATATATTATAATAATCAATAAATTAAATAAGGAAATTTTGTGTTAATAAATATTTGTACCGTCGTTCGTACTTAAAGTTGTGCGTATACTCATTTTATTCGTTAACTTTACAAATACTAATACAAGTAAGTTGTATTAGTAGTAACGAACGCCTTTAACTATTATTATATTATATATTATAAGATAAAGGTTTATCTATAGGAATTCCATTTAATGAAGAAACGTTATAATGTAAATTTAGAACATGCCAAAATATTGTTTTAAAAAGCTATAACTATTGACGTGTACTCAATCATATTATGAAATGATAAATTGAATATAATAATTTTGTTAAATCTTATGAAGTACTAACAAATTACGCTTAAAACTTACCAATCTCAAAATAATAAATAGAAACTAATAGTTTTTTAATGAAATAATAATAATTTATAAACGCGGGCCTTATAATAAAAGTTTACAAGATCACATGAATACAATATTTTCTTTTTACCACTCATCTAAAACGTAATTAATAAGATAAATACAAAAGGTCATCATCATCATTACAGCCTAAAATGTCCACTGCTGAATGAAGGCTGCTTAATGATTTCCACGCGGGCTGATCCCAAGAAGTTGACATCCATCTGCTACCGGCCACCTTAATCAGGTCACCCGTCCATCTGGTTGGGGGTCGGCCTACGCTTCGTTTTGCGTTACGTGGACGCCACTCGAGAACCTTTCCGCCCCATCGGCCATCGGTTCTACGCACTGTGTGCCCTGCCTACTGCCACTTCAACTTGCTTATCCTTTGAGCAATGTCGGTCACCTTAGTTCTCCTACGGATATCCTCTTTTTGGATTTTATTGCGTAGGGAAACACCTAACAAGTAGTAGCACGCAATTTATGTACCATTACTACACATCAGCACGAAAACAATAAGTTTGCTCCATTAATTGAATATTATTTAAGCCTGTCATCAAAAAACTATACTGTCGATTTGTATAGCACATAAATAAGACATACGAATGAATTTAAGAAGCTCAAAGGAAATTAAAGCGTACATCTATTGACTGAACATAATTAATTAATGTAACATGATTTTTCTTTTTAATATTCACAAATCAATATTGGTGTTTAAACAACTCTACAAATTAATTTAACTTTAAATGTATTAAAAGGAATTTGCACGATAGGATGGAACTGTGCTTACCAATTTAAAGCGTATATCATTTTAAGCTTTTTTTATAAGGAATCTTAAATAAGGATCACTTTCCAGACGACGACGGACGTTTGTAGTAAAATACACAACGTTGTTCAAAGAATTGATCGAATCGATTGAAACCGCCGTTTGTGTAGCAAAAGTTACAGGAAACAATATCATGGTAATGGCATGAGTAAATTGTTATTTACACTGTAATTTAACAGTCATTTGACCTTTCGTGTGAGTTATGTATATTTATAACATGTTTTAGAACAAAACATAAATAGAAAGCACTAAATAAAACTATGAGGACTTTGTTTCAAATGTTTAGCATAATATTCAAATGCATTTCATAAATTCAACCAACTGAAATTGGTGACTGGTTTTTTGTGATGATCTACAAAAATACTATATAATATCATAGTTAATTGTGACCGTAAATGAATTAAGCGATGTCCAAAAATAACAAATGGATATTAAAACCCTATGTAGAGGGCTATGTAAGGTGTCTCCCTACGCGATAAAATCCGAAACGATGATATCCGTAGGAGAACTAGGGTGACCGACATAGCCCAGAGGATTAGCAAGTTGATGTGGCAGTGGGCAGGGCACATAGTGCGTAGAACCGATGGCCGATGGAGCAGAAAGGTTCTCGAGTGGCGTCCACGTAACGGAAAGCGAAGCGTAGGCCGACCCCAACCAGATGGACGGATGATCTGGTTAAGGTGGCGGGCAGATGGATGTCAACTGCAAGGGATCGGTCCGCGTGGAAATCATTAGGGGAGGCCTTCGTTCAGCAGTGGACATAATTGGGCTGTAATGATGATGATGATGATTAAAACCCTACCTACCTTTTTTTACTAACCTGAAAGTATATTTTATATATTTTAATTTGTGGCCATAATAATTAAACACGTTGAGCGGCGGTGGGATGGCAACAGGCCATCCCACACAGCGCAGGTGGCGGGATTTGGGCGCAGGTTCAAATCCGCCACCTACCAATGTTTTTCGAATTTTCGAAATTATATGTACGTTGTCCGACGCTTTTACGGTGAGGAAACCTGCGTACGCCTGCGACGAGATTCAATGGTTGCTCGTGAAGTCGTCCAATTCGCACTAGGCCCGCGTGGACGAGTAAGACCTTATACACCCTTTACGGGTAGGCTCGTGCCACTCGGTGGGGACCTTTAATGAGCTGATGATCTGGGACTGAGAAGCATGGAATCATCTTTCTTTTCGGACAAGCAAGTGATTCAGTTTGCAATGTCCTAATCAAAGTAGTAAAAAATGCACAGAGTCACTTTCAATATCCGGTCTCCCTGTGGGATTCAAACCCACGTCGACAAGTACTATTGGTAGAATATATATTGACATGAATACGGTAATGGACTTATAAGTATTAATGTAGACTTGATATTTATCTATTACTGGCTTTAGCGTGCGACTTCGTCCGCGTGTAATAGTTACTTTGGACTAACGCTCTCTTTTACCCGCTACTTCGTTTATATAGGTGAGTTAAAACTGCGTTATCTCATAAGATATTCATTTCAATTTAAAGATGTAAGGGGCAATTTTGTTGAAAATGAAATACTTTTAAAAAATAAAGTATTTATTTAGATAAGGATTGTTATCATATTTATGAAAATAGCTTCACAAACTGATGCAATATTTTAGAAAAATTGTTTAGCAAAAAAAATGTTATAGGGAGCTAACCTTAAAAGATAGACATATGCTGTCGCGGACTTTTTTGTAGACCTTTAAAAGAGTAACAATACTCTCATACATGACTTTTGCGAAACATTAACCGTTTACGCAGCGTACGCAGCAGAATCTCCAAGTAAGAAAATCTTCCCCCGGATTTTGAAACATTATTCATTCATTGCTGCTCCGCTTCTATTGCTTGTAGCGTGATGATATATAGCCTATGGCCTTCCTCAATAAATGAACTATCTAACACTGAAAGAATTTTTCAAATCGGATTAGTAGTTCCTGAGATTAGCGCGTTCAAACAAACAAACTTTTCAGCTTTATAATATGAGTATAGATATATTTCAATAAATAATAAAAAAGCAAGTAGACCTACTATTATTACATTAATTATAGATTTGTAATTGTTTTGTAAAAGCAACTGTCTCATTTTTTATTCCTTTGCATTTTATTCAATATATTGTGACTTTATTTTCTATAATACGAATCGTTCTTTTAGCGACATTATTGCATCTGACATTTGCGCTACTGTGATTTCGCTTATAGAATACAAAAACAAACATATCAACCGTAGCAATAAGCTTTTTCAATTCCGCGCTGGCTTTATAAGCGTTTCAATAATTGCCCAACAAATCGTCTGACGTCTCCCCTAAGTCAATGCCAAATAGTACCAGGCGAGAAGCAACGGGCAGGAGGCTCCGTTACAAGGGCCGCTCCCCCCCGAACCCGTACCCACACTCCTAACCTCGCCAACTTTCCAATGAAAATCACTTTTTTCGCGCCCGTCGATAGTTTGAAATTAAACGTCATTCTGGCTGCGGTTAACACTTAATTTGTACAATGCATAATACTATTACTTTGCAATTTAATTTATTATATCTGCTATCCGATGATAATAATCGGTGCTCTTAATGAAATTGATACACATCGGTGTGCGAAAAACAAAGATATTTAATGGCTGATTCATTTGCAGTTGAATTGTTTTATTGCGTCATATAAAGAGTTCAAACCTGAATCTGGCAGATGTTATTACTTAGTAGGTAGATAATCTATAATATTATAAGCTTCGAAATATGAAAAGGGCTGATAACATCTTCAAATATGACACTGCAACCGAGTTAGACTTCGTAATGCGTCTCTTAATTTAGCTCAAACGCAAGTTGGTCTCATGAACTAAGTAAATCATTATAGAAGTTTAGGGAAAAAGCTCCCAAAAGTTATTGTTTAGGTGATTTAATACAAGAAAAAAGTAATTCTTAAAAGCGTACTTTTAAGCGTATGCTATACAGTCGAATCTGGTCATTGACTACTTATCGTATAAATCAAATTAGATAATTTAAATATTGAAAAGATCAAACTTGAATTTTTTAGATATCTTTTTCTTTATGAGTTGTTATATAATAATACCCATCGGTATTAGCCGTGTGGTGACGGCAGAGTAGAATACACTTGTCACCACCCCTGCTCATCCTAGGGTGTCGTAGAAGGCGACAAAAGGAATTTTCCCCCAAGTGATGGGCAGCAGCATCACTTCGGTACTGGTGTATCCCTGCGCTCACCAACCCGCCTGCCAAGCGTGGTGAGTATGGCAAAACCCCCAAATGATTGACACAAATAAATTGCGGCCCCTAGTCCCCGGCGGCCCCGCTATTCCGGGCTACGGTAGCGGCCACGGTTACGGCGGGGCAAGGGGTGCTAAGAATCTCCGGCAGAGATCCGGCTACCAAAATAACAACAACGGCAATTAAAACTGGCAACATATAACACGCGCACACTGAGGACTGACGAAAAACTATTGGAGCTGGAAACGGAGTTAGACAGGTTGCATTGGGACATAATAGGTTTGTGTGAAGTCCGAAGACAGGGGGAGGACACCACAATACTGCAATCCGGCAACCTGTTCTATTACCGTGAGGGCGACCAGCTATCCCAGGGTGGTGTCGGGTTTCTCGTCCATAAGTCTCTCATCAACAACATAGTGGGGATCGAAAGTGTGTCAGCTAGGGTAGCGTACCTTGTATTAAGAATCACCGAGCGCTATGCGCTAAAGGTGATACAGGTTTACGCACCGACTTCATCCCACTCCGACGATGAAGTGGAGGTTATGTATGATGATATTAGCAGAGCTATGCATACCTCCAAGACACACTTTACGGTCGTCATGGGAGACTTCAACGCAAGGCTGGGCATTCGGAATGATTGTGAGTTGAAAGTGGGGCAATATGGATTTGGCATCGGAACCCCAGGGACAGCGGCTGGCCGATTTCATGGAAAAAGAGGGACTCTTTATGATGAACTCTTTTTTCAAGAAGCCGCCGCAGAGGAAGTGGACTTGGTTGAGTCCCGATGGTTCCACACGAAATGAGATTGACTTCATCATGACCACCAGAAGACATATATTTAACGATGTCTCTGTGATCGCCAGGGTTAAAACCGGTAGCGATCACCGTATGGTGAGAGGCACGTTAAATATAATGTTCAACTGGAAAGGTCTCGTCTGATGAAGTCTACGCTCCGACCTAACGTGATTCAAATCCATAACCCCGAAAGCTTTCAACTCGAATGCAGAATCGCTTTGAATGCCTAGAGAGCTGCGTAACAGTGGACGAAATTAATAGCGGGTAGTGGAAACTCTGCAATCAGTTGGGTCTAAGTTTTGCAAGGGACAACGCAAATTAAGACCCAATAAACTATCTCAACAGACTCTCGATCTCATGGCGACAAGACGACAGATGAAGCTGCAGTCTTCAGACGATGCGTCACAATACCGGCAGCTCAATAGACGTATATCCAGTTCCTTGCGACGCGATGTTCGTCACTTTAATACAAAGTGTATTAAAGAGGCAATAGAACAGAACAGAGGTTCGAAGGTGTTTGCGAGGAACATGTCTATTGGGCAAAGCCAGCTGATTAGTTGAAGACCAACGGCGAAATGTAGTCTCATCCAAACCAGAGATTTTGAGGGAGATTGAGAAGTTCTACAGCGAGTTATATACCGCTACACAGATTCCCGCTTCAAACTTAGCCGAAGACCCGAGAGCTAAGTTAACCCGTCACCTATCTGAGGATATCCGGAGTCACTTTGTGCGAGATTAGGATGGCTCTGAAACAGCTCAAGAGTAATAAAGCTCCCGGGGACGGAATTACCGCAGAGCTTTTGAAAGCAGGTGGCACGCCCGTGCTTAAGACCCTTCAGAAGCTCTTTAATTCCGTAATCCGTGATGGTATGACGCCTAAAGTGTGGAGCAATGGCGTGGTGGTGCTCTTCTTCAAAAAAGGCGACAAAACCTTGTTGAAGAATTATAGACCCTGTTTTCTAGAGTCATCACGAACCGTCTCGCTAGTAGGTTTGACGACTTCCAGCCTCCCGAACAAGCCGGGTTCCGCAAAGGCTTCAGCACCATAGACCACATACATACGCTGCGGCAGGTTATACAGAAGACCGGAGAGTATAATCGGCCATTATGCTTGGCGTTTGTGGACTATGAGAAAGCCTTCGATTCGATCGAGACTTGGGCTATGCTTCAAGCCTTCAACGGTGCCATATCGATTACCGCTATATCGAAGTATTGAGAAGTTTGTACGAGAGCGCCACTATGTCAGTCCGAGTACATGAAGAGCTTACACAACCTATCCAATTGCACCGAGGAGTGAGACAGGGAGACGTTATATCTCCGAAACTGTTCACAGCTGCATTGGAAGATATGTTTAAGCTGCTCGATTGGAAAGGACTTGGCATCAACGTCAATGGCGAGTACATCACTCATCTTCGATTTGCCGATGATATAGTAATCATGGCAGAATCCATGGAGGATTTAGGTACTATGCTCAATACCCTTAACAGAGCTTCGCAACAGGTGGGTCTTAAAATGAACATGGACAAGACGAAAGTCATGTCTAATATCCATGTTGTGCCCATACCAATATCAGTTGGAAGTTCTGAACTCGAAGTTGTAGACGAATATGTGTACCTGGGACAGTAGTTCAAATGGGTAGGTCCAACTTCGAGAGGAGGTTTCGCGTCGAATCCAATTAGGATGGGCAGCGTTCGGGAAGTTAAGGGAGATCTTTTCGTCCAAAATACCTCAGTGTCTGAAGACGAAAGTCTTTGACCAGTGTGTGTTGCCGGTTATTACATACGGAAGTGAAACGTGGTCGCTTACTAAGGGCCTCTTAAATAGGCTTAAGTTGCTCAACGTGCTATGGAAAGGGCTATGTTAGGTGTTCCCTACGCGATAAGATCCGGAACACGGATATCCGTAGGAGAACTAGAGTGACCGACATAGCCCACAGGATAAGCAAGTTGAAGTGGCAGTGGGCAGGGCACATAGTGCGTAGAACCGATGGCCGATGGGGGGAAAGGTTCTCGAGTGGCGTCCGCGTAACGGAAAACGAAGCGTAGGCCGACCCCCAACCAGATGGTCTGATGATCTGGTTAAGGTGGCAGGTAGCAGATGGATGTCAACTGCAAGGGATCGGTCCGCGTGGAAATCATTAGGGGAGGCCTTCGTTCAGCAGTGGACTTTTTAGGTTGTAATGATGATGATGATGATATAATAATACTTCACTTAAAATTAAGAATTACATATAAAAACACAGATTCATTTTACTTTTCCATACGTGATGACAAAATTAATCAGTGCAGTTATGTCTTACTCCTACTCTCCCCTAAATTCGCCACCCACGTAGGTCGTGATCCGATAGGCGTGCACGGGATGCATTGAGACAACTAGGTCTATAAAGCCTCCTTAGCTTAAGAGGCTGTAGTGACGATAATTTATTTACAAACGTTTTAATTTAACTTTGTTCAAGGCGCTTTATAGTGGTCTAACATAAGTAGACACGAGCGAGTCGCACCCGGCGATCATCTCGAATTAAACTTTAATAAGTTCCTCTTCACTTAAACTTTCCAGCGATTTAATCGATTTCATTTCGAGGGCCGATTGACGAACAAGGTAGTAAATAAATAAAGTTTCAGTTGAAAAAAAAACAGTACTTATAATACACAAAAAAATGGATTTCTTCTATGCATGCCGTGTTTTACGAAGTGAAATCGAGTGTCCAATTTACTCACCTGATGTTTAGTGAAACGCATGCCCATGACATATGTAGCATTGAAGAAAACCAATGAGTTTAGTTTGTAAAGTTGTTAGTTTCTGTCATCACTGCCCTGCACGAGTCACGAAGACGACAAATGATAGTAGCGCATCATTTCCTTAGCAACAGTGCCGTCCTCCGGAAATACGGAAGTGCATAAGAACTCTATTTCACGGATCGATATTGCACTGTGGAGAATAGATAGGTATATAGACAACCAATAATATTTAACAGTATAATAAAAATATCCCATCTACATGTCACAGGCCACGGCGCACGGCATGGATATACTGAGATAGTGGGCTACACTATAGCGGCCAATGCGATTGTAAGAAATACTCCTAGTGAGTAGTAGTCATGACTTTGTGTTGTACCGTTACACTTGAATTTGCTTCATCTAGCTATATTTAAAAAATGAATAGGTATAGATAACGTACAAAGCATCGGTGGTTAATTGGTGAGGACTGTTGCTTCGGATCTAAAGGATGCAAGTTCAAATCCGCCACGTACCAATTACTTTTGGAATTTTTAAAATTATATGTACCTTTATCCGACGTTCTAATGGAAGAAAAACATCATGAGGAAACCTGCGGACGCCAGCGAAGATCGTGGAGCGTGGTCCAATACACTTTTACGGGTACGTCCCATCGAGGGGAACGATATTATAAACTGATGATGAAAAAAGTATAGCGATGCAAATTTCTGGTTCATTGAATAAGGATCTCACACAGCTTATATCCCACTGCAGAGCATCGGCATCCTCGCATCGCATAGATGAAGGGTCTTTGGGCTGTATAAAGGGAGAATAGTGGACCCATCTTTAGGTATAATTAAATCATTGCTACATCAATATTTTTTCGTGTGAATATTTTAATTAAAGTGATGTAAAGGATTTTGCTGGTTCTATGAATAAAGATTTTGTTTGAAGCCTCACCTTTGAAATGTCCTAACAAAAATAATCCACTAGATAACACAGCTGGCCCACCTTTCATGTGTAATTATTTACGCTGGCGCATGTTTACAAAGGTTTTATCTATACAGCACACACGTGTTCCTTTTAGAAGCCATTTTCGTAATTGAGTATCTCTTTTCCTGACTTGACATCTTTTTTTGTTTAAAACAGAGATGAACATAACAACGGGAAAACAACTATAGATTATAAGAGACTGGCATTTGAGCTACGCCAAACAAATATTACAAAAATATTCAAAAGATAACATAATTGTGTGTGTGTGTATGCGTGTGTGTATGTGAGGAAGTTCATATGTATGTTAGTGAGTCTGCATTTAACTTTCAGGAAGATTTAACAGTCGATACATAGTAGATTGTTCTCATAAAAATTGCGTCATTTTTTCTCATCAATCGTTTTCATCACAGACATCCGAATATACAATAAGACTGGACAAGCCGCCAAGTTTAAGCAGTCCCAGTGTCGCAATTTCTTTTCGGTTCTTACCTGTGAAAAGTTATTATATTTCTTAGTAAATTTACTGATTTATTGCGATGATAGCATGTTACAATTGCACAGGATGGCATTTTGGAAAAAAATGGTAATTTCTTCTAATATTCGTACGTCATGACTCGTCTCACAGAGCGTAAACTGGCAGCAGTGTATGCTCGTTGAGCTTACATTGTCGCACTTTAAACGCGGCTTGCCCCATCTCCTGTATTGGGAAATCTGTGGGTTCATTTTTGTAAGGTCAAAAATATTCAGTTTACCGTGAAATTTATTATATATTCCGAAGATCTTTCTGAACTTAAACAAACCTAACGGGCTAGTGGTAAAACTAAATG
>PQWD01001108.1:0-68897 GCA_019425675.1 Leucinodes orbonalis
AGAAGTCATTAAGTTAATGTTGGACATAAGTCTTCAGATATTTTTACATATAACTATGGGCGAACGTCTATCGTATGGATGATTCATGATCTAACATGGAGCTTACCAATAAAAAACCCTTTAATAAATAATACGTTTCTTGAATGCCTTAAGGTTATATGGGGCCGGAAACAAACTCAGGTAGGATAGGATAGAAGCCTCGAATTAAGTAGATGCAAGCTTTAGTCCGATAATTATGTAGTCCGAAAAAGGGTGTGTACCATGGGATTTTAATAAGTGAGGATAGCCTCAGGTTTGAGTTTTGCAGGGAGAGCTAGGTGACCTCGTATATATTTGCGGAAAAGCGACCCGGTAAGTGCCGGTAACGTAATACATAAGTAAGGCCAAGCATACACATTATGGCAAATCCCTTTTATAAATTGAAGAGGCCCTCAGAGTAGCAGTGGCCTATCATGGGCTGTAAAAGAACTTAACTAAATGATTCGGACCGAAATCTTGCGGAGTCCAATTCCTTTCGTTGAATCGCTTCAGATTCGATGGCAACGAGCAAGTGAGATAGATTTAACTCGCCAAAGCTTTTATTGGATACCTATTAAATTGCCGAGAATGCCCACCTATCCGCTCGAGGCCTGCGTGATTATGATGAATCTAATCACTTACTGGACCTTACGCACCGGGTTCTACTAAAGTAAGTAGAAACACAAAAATCCGAACGAGACTAATATTTAATTGCGTGCTAGACGTGGTCCATAAAACTGGTCACACAGTTTTAGTGACATCCTATGTAGGTACGTGTACATTATGTTTATGATTAAGCAATAAATAATTTATAATTTAGCCTATATAACGTATGTAGGTACCTACAGGGCACAGACATTGCTAAGGTGTCCTTACATGTGGTAGATTATAGTTCACAACCTATTACCACAGATTAAATAATATGCTATTACATAGGTATGTTAATTTATGTGTGGTGTCCTACGTGCCTAAACATTGTATTATTTTGGTTGTATTTTTTTTATAATTTATGAAAGAGTTGTACAAATCAAGTGAAAATATAATACATAAAGCTACCTCCCTAATATAGCTGTATTACCAGTTCACCAGACACATGGCGAGTTCACACGAACTGTTGATTTACGTTGTGCTGGTGACGCGGGAGGGAGCGGCAGGCACCGGGCTTTATAGCGGAACTATAATTTACGACCGCTCTAAATTACGTAGATTTACTGCGAGCCTTTATTGGCTCGCCGCGGTCCGCCCCTACCTCCCCCACTTTTGGTTTCCCTCCTTTCGCCGAAGAACCTGCCCGAATAATGCAACTTAAAACTGCATAATTTAATGCGCCGTAAAACCAAAGTCTTACGGCACTGTAAATCAAGGCAGGTGCATTCGGTAGTGTTACACTGCAGCTCGACTATAGGATATACTTAGTGCATATAGTACATGCGCATGCAATTTAAGACGATTAATGTTAGCAAGTGTCGACTATAAATTTAAGCAACTATAAATGTTGAAGGAAATGAAACATTTAACTAAGAATCATTCTTATTGAAATTGATTCCTACTTATTTTTTTTGCTCAAAATCCCCTAATATATAAAGCTTAGTCTAGCCGTCAATTTTACTATGGATATTGATTTATAGGCTGTTGATTAGTAGTACCTAATTTACTATTAATATGGGGGCACGCCAGTGCCCCCGTCAAGACGAGCTAAGCGAAGTGCAAGTTACGACCTACTTTTTCTCGAAGTGTTTCGTCGGTTTTTTTAACTCTCATAGAATTGGTTTCTGATGTATCAGATAGTTCATATTCTCAGGATCAGAAATCGGAACGGAAAGTCTTAATCAAGTAGCTCTAATACTTTAGATTTAATTGATATCTAAAATACGCCGATTTCGTCACTGACACACTGAAGATCATCAAAGTGTTTGCCTACTTCCTGAAGTGCTGAAATTTGATATGTAATCTGAGTGTATATTAAATACAACCTACAAAAATTTCATAAGCTTATAATATTCACCGCCCAGAAACGAATAATTAGGTATGTTGTCTTATTTTATAAAAAAAATATATAGGATGTAATAATCCTACATAAACAATAACTAATAGACTAGATGCACAATCTCTCTGAAAAAGTGTCCGTGGCAAAATTCTGCACATCGCGACGGTTGGGCAGAATTTCTATTCATAATCACGTTGCTCGCTACATATCATAATAATAACGTTGTAGTTGCTCGTGCTTTTGATTTTGCCCTTTCAATGACGCGTTGAGGTCCAAATTTATATCAATAATCTAATGTTAACAATAACTATACGTATGTGAAGGATGGTTCGGAATTTTATTGTTGACATTTCTTCGTGATTGTATATCTAGTTAGTTTACTATTTATCTAAGTACCTAATTGGGTATTTGACACCAATCGTTGACGCACTTTTTATGAACTGTCAAAAAGGAACGTTTCCATATATTTTGTATGAGATTATTGAAACGTGACGTCATTGCTCACTATCATCAATTGACCTAATATTTATTGGTTTCAGTGTATTTAAAAATACAATATTGCAAATAAACAAAAGCGATCAATGAAACGACATGTAAAATAAAGTGCACTTTTATGAAAATAAAGTTTGGTATTTTATTGCGAATGGTGGAGAATACCGAAATGTATATGTTTTGTTTTGCAACATAGTGAATTTTGCTCCACTCCTTTGAAGATGTTATAGACAGAGTAGGTATATATCTTAACTTATAAAATTAAGTTTTCAAGGAAAAATCTTCCTCTATCCAAGTATCTGAGGAAGTGGGAATCATAAGTTTTATATTAACCTAGAGCACTGAAATTACATATTAGTTCTTACCTAATAGTTTATCTTTGTATTTGCTTCGTCTACTTACTTACTCTATAGAAAATAGCTACATCACGTTCATCTGTAGGATTTGACAATGACGATCAAATAAGTTAATATCAGATATATACATGTATTTAAAACTACTTTGCCAATAACAAAGCAAATTTTTACCAGTCTACCTATTCTAGTAGGTGTATCTTCTTTATATGAATCATACTTAAAAACTGACTCATATCACCGCAAGCGGATGACCGCCGCATTTTTATCCCGGGCCCAGGAATCTGTCAAGTAATCGTGAAAATCTGTGTGCGCAGGCGCAAGGCCACGTCACATCCGGTCTTATCTACATGGAGAAAGCGGATGCAGCGGGTCGGTATCTTCAAAGTGAAACAGCCCTTTGTCGGTATTCCAGCTTCATTGTTTTGCAAAATGTGTTCACAGCCTTGTTATAAACAAAAGGCTTCTATGGAAAACACGATATTGTTGAATATTTTGTAATAAATATCGCCATTTCAATAAGCTGCATGTTAATAACGGTATCCTTTTTTAGTGATTTACGATGCAGTTTTGCACTTGCGATTTTACAAGTCTTACTACGACCAATAAACCGAGCAAAATAGACAACTACTTAAATTGTTTGACCCTACATATTCAAGCATACCTACCTATACTACATACCCTAACATATAAAAATGTTTTCCCTTTTATTGTACTCAAGGTTTTTTTTCACTAAATAAAAAAAGCACACTAAACACTTGCAAATAATATTTACACTCGGTTTTAGATACGACAGTTTATCACCGTGGATTACCTTGATAAGCCATCACGTTTTGAGGTATTTTCATAGTCAACATATATACCTGTTCTTCCTATACATAGGTATTCTACTTAGATGCACACAAGGGAAGTTAGACCATCATTATTATTTTTGCTTGTGTCTATTATCCGTCAAACGAGACGCAAGTCCGCGTCCTGAGAACCATTTAATGGGCACAGCCGGGTTTTAACATCTAATCTAAGCCTATTAAACATCACGAACCCTCTCAGATCTCTCTTGAATGCATTTCCAAGTAACCGAGCCGATATAATTGTAAAAAATAAAACCCTGGACGGTCAACAAACACGTTTTACCTAAGCATAATTTGCATCTGATTGTGGCCATCGGCCTATAGTCGATGTTTAGTGGAATGAATATTGCGTTTTAAATGTGACGCTTAAAGTCGATAATGCTGTGTGTTTTTTTGTAGATCAGGCGTATGGATATTAGTGTGGATTTTATAGCGTTGGCGGCGCGGCTGTAATTGGAAGCGAGGATGCGCTGTAAAGATGCAATTGACCAGAAAATAACGAGCCCTTGCCCGCCTTATGTAGGCGCACATTCCCTCTATATACAGCTGCCGTGTGTCGAGTCTTTTATTGCCAGTATAAAATATTTTTTAACAAATTTAAGGGCGTTAGGCTAATGAGGATAATGGCGGAGGGAACGCATTGTTTAGTCCTGCGACTGGAATTTTATACGTAATTTTTAAAATAATCTTAAAAAGGATATATGTATTGATTCCGGATACTTTCAGCTTACTTTGAAGTTTTGATTAGTTATATTTCTGTAAGTACCCCTTAGCAAAAGCATGATAAACAAGAATAAACTTTTCATAGAGCCCGTTTTTCTGCAAATAGTTATATCCTATTTCTGAAGTTGTATCGAGCACTAAGAGTAGATAGATAGATAAAATTCTTTATTGTACACACACATTTACAGAGTTTTTAGTAATAAATAAGAGTAGTGTTTGATAACTATTTTTCTTTACTGTATTTCTGAGTTAGTAGTAGTTGGATATAGAGTACCTAAGCGGAATGTTCCAACCCACTTCAATATTACATTGTTTAATATATGTTGAATACAGAAAACTGGCAAGTTTTTTTCGGAGCCACTACAATAAACTGAACTTGGTGGGTTACCGGAACCCGTTTAAGCCGATATTCGTCTGAGAAAACTTAAGTCAGCAGTAGAGTCTACGGCTAAACTTTCTAACCGTACGTATTTTTATGTTATTCAGTGTGCAGGACTGCCAGGACGCCCACACGATGGCAAGTGATATGCTTGACCATGACAGAGCAGCATTGAAGGAGACCAACAACTGATGGACAGTTTTTATTCTCCATCAATGCCGCACTGCGTACCCCGTCATATTAATACCACCCTCATCCCGAAACACAAAAGTGCAAAACGATATCGATACGTGTTAAAAATTACAATCCTTTATATTTTAACTATTATAAATGTCATTAATATTACCAACAGTCATCGGATATCAATTAAGATATAATTATTTTATTATTGCCTACCTAATGATTTTTATTAAACAGTATCTTAGTTATGGTACCGATGCCATTTAATATTCAATCAACGGGTCGATCGAAAACTTCATTATGCAGTAAAACTATGAGTAAACAAGAAAATAGAGGTTTATAGTATAGTACGATCATTGTTTTACCCTATTATTTTGTCACTATATCGTACATACCTTGTCATTTCTATCATTACCAGCACATTTACATTATCTTTTATAAAGTTCAATTGGAGTTATAAAATACGATGTATTTGTCGAAGATTTTTAGGATTCCGTAGCCAAATGGCAAAAAACGGAACCCTTATAGATTCGTCAAGTCTGTCTGTCCGTCCGTATGTGACACCCTTTTTTTCCGAAAGTATGAGCTCCACACTATTCAAACTTTATAAATATATGTATTCTGTGACCCGCTATAGGGTTTTGATAAGAAACTCAAAAAAAAATATTTTGGGGTTCTAAACTCAAAATTTTTTTCATCGTGCCCCCACGTGTGGTGTATCAATTTGTAGAGCTTGTTTATAAATTTAATAATTTGCGCGAGAGACACTTCCAAAGTTAAGAAAAGTGTGTCCCCCCCCCTCTAATTTATAAACTATGAGGTTGATGAAATCCAAAAATATATGATGTACATGACCATATAATCTAACAACGAAATTTAGTTTGAACGATTTCTGGTGTGTAGTTTTTTATTATAAGTCATAAACGGTGAACCACTATTTTTTTATATTAAAGCAGTAGTAGGTGCCTAAGTAAATCATCATCAATCATGTCAATCATGTTACTTATTACTGCGGAACCCTCCATGGGCGATTCCGACTCGCGCTTTGCCAATATTTTTATTATGTTTTAGTTTACAAGTATATTACTGCCTCACCGGACTTCATTAGAACTCAAATATAGCTGAAGCTTATATGTATTTTTCCCTTCATAACAGTTATACTTTTTTTACCTGTGTCCCAGGCTAATAGGTACTGGCGATAAATAACTGTGACGTTACATGTTAGTACTTGCCCTACAATCTTCACCTTGTCCAGTGAAACTGTGAAGGATAATCGCGCCCAACAGCGAAAATTAATTTAAAAAATTCACGAGTGCGGGTTACTATACTATTATACTCACTATCCGATGGGCGAAAGTAACTAACTTTAAGAGGTTTTATGAAATGTTATAAAATGATTAAATCAATACAAACGGTTTACTTAAAAGAAAACAGATCAGTAAAAACGCTAAATCGATTGGCAACGACCAAAATTGTTACCCATTGGAAAGCAATATTTGATTATTACGACTAAAACTAATTTGCTCAGTAATTTGTTCGATTTGAGTTTAACTATTCAAATCGAGTGTCTTGTGGCGATATGTCAATAAAATTTATATAAGTAAGTTTTGTTACATTTTAAAGAGGCCATTGACCGCCACTTTCCGTTGAAAACGGCA
The DNA here is from genome assembly GCA_019425675.1 of Leucinodes orbonalis. NCBI lineage: Eukaryota > Metazoa > Arthropoda > Insecta > Lepidoptera > Crambidae > Leucinodes > Leucinodes orbonalis. The sequence goes on from PQWD01001108.1 coordinate 6,642, forward strand.
AAGATAGAAATCAAAGACAGCCTTTCAATAGCTGAAAGCTAAGCAGACCGTGGTAAGATAAAATGTATCTAGTATGTACCTATACTAGGTATGGATATCTACAATTTAAAAAAAGGAAAGTAATACTTAGCGAGCGCCATGTTTATTATTATCGTTATTGTATGTTATGTTTATTTGTATTTGTTTTAAGTTCTCTTAATAATTTGCCGGATAGTTGAAGTGCCAATGGGACGGTCACGTATTCGCAGAACCTATAGCCGTTGGTGTAGACGAGTTCCGGAGTGTGGAGACTGCGTCTTGGCAAGCACAGCGTAGGACGCTCTCCTGCCTGATGGAACGATGAATTGCATAAAATCGTGAGAAAAGCGGAATATGTGTGAACGTGAATATCTGTCGCAGTATGGGGAAGACCTGGTGCCAGTAGTGCCTAGTGACGTGGATTTCCGTTATTTTCCAATCTACACACAGCCTAGCCTAGCTAGGTACTGTGTAAAGGTCGAGCTCTGCAGGAGAAAGCAGGTTTTAAATTGATTGATTATTGTAGTATTGAATCAAATAATTAAGATAGGGTATAATCATTACAGCCGTTTAAAATATACGGTTCTTATTTTTATTAAAGATAGTATTTTTAGATCAGCGGCCATACTCTCTTATAGCGAGATGTTCCATACACTCTACAATATTGGAAACATGCTAAAAGTAATGAAACCCAAAGAAGAAGTCTACCAACAAACAATTAGCATCTGTTTAGGAGGACAAGAAATTTAATAAAAAAATATTTACATTAAGGTTTATTACTTATTTTATTACGAAGATATAAATATATACCAACACAGTAATCACTACACTACGAATTGTCATTCTCATTTATAACATTCTAAACAGATGTAGTCTCTTAATGTAATAAGATGATATTTACGACAGTAATTCATTCGGAAGTTAGAGTCACACTAAAAAATATACAACTCTTTAAAAACCAAGACGTTAAACGATCATCACAAAATATAAACACATTATGGACGCCTCTAAAACAATAAACCGCTGAAAAAGGCAGTGCCTTAACAAGTGTAAATAAATGTGTATCAAAATACAATCGGTAATTGTTATGGACCCGCACTGCGAACGGATAGAAGAGTCCATACAACTCGATGATGATTCCATAAATTTATACAGTGTACAATAAAAACGCAGCTCGTAACAAAACGGAGTCACCGCGGTTTATGAGCGCGCGTACGCCTAGCGATTGTTTCCTCAAAGTATTCTAGTACGAAACATTCGGTGAGGCGTCACAGTTAATTACCGTGAAATTGGTCAATGAATAGCTTTATTGGACTTTGGCGACATGAACTGGACAACACAGATTCGCCTTGACACATATGCCGTGTTACGGCGGCGGCGCTTGGTGAGATTGTGATAATTAAAAGACTATAAAACGGGCCTTAAATAAGAATGTACCAACCTACATTAATTTACACACTGCCCGTAATAAAACGACGGCTAATTAGTTACTTCTATGTGTTCGGTTTTATTGCGTTATTATTTTTTAATGAATCCAAATTAGTTGACTTTGACTTATGAATGTATAAACAAAAATTGTGCAAATATAACTTACTCGTAAGTATCTATTTTCATTGTAAATAGATATCACCCTAAAATAATATAAGTATATTAGCTTTATTCTTATAAAACAGATACTGCCTGTGGTTATATCTATTTGTAACTTTTAACGTATGTACTATTGATACATTTTAACACCTCTTTTTTATCTTCAGTTGATTGTACAGTGACCAAAAATATACATAATTATATTCTATGTATTTTAATTTGTTATATGTGGCATAATATATTACTTACATACAAATGGCCTTAAGCTGCGCAATAAGGGCATATAAGGCAATCTAACCTACATGAAGCGAAATTTTTTATTGTATCGATTAAAAATCAAAATCTATTTATTGAATTCAGGCCCAATAAACGCACTTATGAAATTTAAAATACATTCAAACATTAAAATCACCAAACATACAAGTTTTCTGGTAGACGAGGAAAAAGGTTTAATTTGGAAATTTTCAATAAAGTTTTAGTAAAGATCGGTCGGACCTACGGCATCTACGGTTCGTAGCGCGTAGGCGGAGCTTACACGGCCACGGGTGCGGCCAGGATTGACGCCATATTGTTTTACCAGCATAATTTTAAAATAGCACGTTCAGTGCAATTAGAAAACTTCAGTATAATCAATAAATCTGATTATAAACGGGATGCCTACTCGTTGTGCCACATGAACATTTTATTTTGCATTTGACTTATTTACCTACCTGTGAAAGACCACTTATAATATTTTTTCGCAATCATGCTTTTGATGTTATCAGTAAAGACAAGCAGTTAAATTTCTGGATACCGTAACTCAACTTTTAGGTCACAATATGTGACGGCCCATAAGTTGAAGATGCAGCCATAGCTGAGTCCTCTCATGTAGATACCACAAAATATAAAAGAATACCAATGTCTGTACCGTGGCATGTTGTTGTATGTTATTTGCTATCTATATGAATAATCATATTATTACGTGACATGATATTTTTGACAATCGATTCAGTGAATCGGTTTACTCAACCGCCGTTACTACACATAAAATATATCTATTGAGGCAACTGGAATTATACATTGAAAATAATTACAGTTGCCTCATCAAGTGGGTGTAGGATGCCCAGTCGGCGGATTACGTTCGGACAAAGGCGCAACATGAAACGCGCCGCCGAATCTGCTTATCGCGGCTCATTGTTGGCCGCTGCAATATGGCCGCTATATATCAACGGTCGCGTGGACACCATGTGTGAGCAGCGATAACGCCGCAGTACCCGATAGCTGCTTAATAAATAACCGAAATCTTCATTTGACATACCTTCGTAATTAAATCCGGTATTGAAATTACTGAGGAAAACTACGTGTGAGGTTATAGTAACAATCGGTGGTTTGATTAATTCACGTACACAGATTAAGCACTGAATAATAGTAATAGGCTCGATACTAAGTTGTCTAGGTAGGTTCCACCGCAATGTCAGATATCATCCCGTGAAACAGAAGTGTTTCACGGGATGATATCTGTTTTTGTGTCTCTGCAGCTAGTACCTTACTAGGTGTTGTCTCGTTTGTTGGGCGCAGTGCGGCGTTGATGAAGAATAATAATTATCTTTCAGTTGGTCTCTATCAACTGAAAGATAATTATTAGCCGCTCTGTCATGCCATTACCATCAGGTGAGCATCTTGACCGTTCTGTAGGTACACTTGTAATAAAAAAGTTAATCTGCTGTAAGATGCAACTACAGCACATAAAATAATAAGCTTAAGTAATACTTTCAAAGTCTTCCACACGACGCTTCTAAACAGCTACTTCAAATCAACGTAAATAATATTTAAACATACCCTCACACATCACCTGCGATCGCCACTTTCCTGATACAGCCATCGGAACCCTTCAAAGACGTAAAAATCCATGCAATTTGACAGTAAAATTTATCACAGTTTGACAGTATTCATGTCTGTCTTCAGCTACCTGTGCTTAATATAAAATTATAAGTGAGAACTTATAAAGTTTAGTTTAAATTGGGAATTATTTACATTCTCCCAATTTTATTGGCAAGCGAAATTTAGTTCAACAAGCGAATAGAAGAAAGGAAAACAATTATTGGTAACAATAAATTCTTGAAACAAAAATAACAACGAAACAAAAATAATTACTTTAAAGAGCGCATCTCTAGAATTCACTTCATCATCATCAGCTCATTAAATGTCCCCACCGAGGGGCACGAGCCTACCCGTATAGGGTGATTAGGCCTTAGTCGTCTACGCGGGCATCCATGACGACTTCACGCACAACCTTTTGAATCTCTTCGCAGGCGTGCGCAGGTTTCCTCACAATGTTTTCCTTCACCGCAAGAGCGTCGGATAACGTACATATATTTTTCGAAAATTCGAAAACACATTGGTACGTGGCGGGATTTGTACCTCAGTCCTCCCGGCAGGAGGGCGACAGTCCACACCATTGAGCCACCGACGCTCTAGAATCTGTAGAATTCACTTACTATGTAGGTATATCAATAATTTTGTAATAAATTATATTCTTAACGTTATCTAAATATTCCTCGCAGTGGAACATGCAAGGTACGCTTTACATTTTCACGATTTATTATTGATTTATAAAGGTTTCCACACTTAATGGAGTAAATGTGTTTTGATACGATACGATAGGTTCATTCGTCAATGTTTTTATGGCGACCGAGTATCAATTCGTTGAGGCAATCCGGGACGAATTGATTGATACCAAATTTAGCAAAAAACAATTTAGCTTCTTGGTCGTATAGATAACATTAAAAGTTTTTCTTTATTGCACTTTTTCGTCAATACTTTTCCGATCTAATAAAGGTAACAGATATTTGAATTTATATTAAAGTAACCTTATTTACACATGGTGCATCCTGCGGTACCTACAGCGAACAAGACTCTGGCGACCAACTGATGCTTTACGCTTTTACACTTTTGACGTGCATGAAAGGAGCCTCCCCGAAGATATACCTGAAGAATCGTATATCGGGCGCACCCTGGCAACAGTTAGTATTTTCAAAAACTAACTGGCAAATCCTTTCCCCACGATGGCAAAAACTAAGTCTACCAGACCAGCTTTGGGACCGGCTCTGCCCGTAGTCTCGATCAACATCGAAGGTTTCTCAGATGCTCAGTCAGTTATTCTTACTGAACTTTGCCGTACGACACTTTGTGATGTCTTGTGTGTCCAAGAAACTCATCGAGACGAGACGCAGAGCCGACCACACATTCCTGGTCTTACGCTCATTGCCGAGACTTGCCATCCGAAGCACGGTAACGCAGTGTTTGCTACTCCCGGCGTGAGCATAGTCTCATCATCAACAACGAAGAGCTCAATCCAAGATGAAACTGAGGTAATAACGTTAAACCTTGGTTTCTGCACAGTACCCTCTGTGTTTAAACCGCCTGGGTCCAAATTCAGCTTCGAGCCTCCGGAAACTTTTAAAGACCTTCCAAATATCGTGATCGGTGATTTTAATAGTCATAGCACACATAGGGCTACAGTAATACGGACCCTTGTAGTCAAGCTGTAGAGGTTTGGGCCGAGTCTAATGACCTAATTCTGGTACATAACCCAAAATTACCGGCTGCCTTTAGTAGTAGCCGATGAAAGCGAGGTTATAACCCAGACTTAACTTTCGTCAGTGACTCGATCAGTTCTCAGTGCGTTAAAACTGTATGTGTAAAATGCGGTTAAACTTTAGGAGTCGAAAACATTTCTGTTGAACAGCTTAAACATCTTGGCCCTGTTGTTGTGTCTTGGTTGCTTCTAATGTTTAACGACTGCCTAGTGTCTTGCGCGATACCTCGCCTTTAGAGAAAATCAAAGGTCATTGCTATCCCGAAACCAGGGAAACCAGCAGATGATCCCAAAAGCTTCAGACCGATATCACTCTTGTGCCACACATACAAGTTGTTTAACAGGCTGTTGTTGTCCCGGTTAACTAGCTTAATTGACCCTAAGCTAATCCATGAGCAAGCTGAATTTAGGCAGGCAAAGTCGTGTTGCAACCAGACACTTAAACTAACGCAACATATTGAGGCTTCGAGTTGAAGATGATAACTAACGTTGTTTTCGTGGCCTTATCCACAGTCTACGACAAAGTCAATCTAAGACGACTGTTATGGAAGGTGGAGTTGATGTCAGGAGATTTAAAATTTGTTTCTATACTCCGAAATTTTGCCATAACCGTCGCTTTCAGGTTCATCTTCTTCAGGATAAGAGTCGCTGGCGGTCACAAATGGAATGGGCTGCCCCAGGGTAGAGTCCTTGCTCCTCTACTTTTTAATATATACACCAACGACCAACCGTGCTCTCCAAATACAAGCCGTTTTCTGTATGCGGCTGATATTCTGGCTCTTACCAGTCAAGCGGCCAGTTTCGAGGATGTTGAGGGAAACCTTTCGGCGGCTTTGGGTGAGTTGAGTCGCTACTACAGAGCAAATTCTCTTCAACCCGACGAAAACGGAGTCGTGTGCTTTTCATCTTCGGAATCGGCAGGCGACCCGTGAGCTTAATATCATGTGGGACGGTATACCAATAACTCATAATGGTGCCCCAAAGTATCTTGGCGTTATTTTGGCTAGGTCACTGACATTTGGACCTCATGTACCCACCAGCAGTTATTGCGCCCCAGAGTATCCGTAGATGTGTGGCTGGCTCCCTTGAGTGAGCTAAAATGGGCAATGATGCTCGACACCCCATGCACAGTTTCGTGCAAGTCCAGGATAGGTTGAAAAGCCGTAAAAGTTTTCTTAAGTGTGTCGAGGCTTTGGCCATAGATACAAAAATAGAAAGACTGAAGCTTTGGCGTGGGGCGGTTACTTTGCCGAATCCCTTTGTCCCCATTTTTGAGAGGCTTCCCCCTGCCGATGAGTTCTCTTGGCCGACATGGAAGTCTTTAAATAGGCTTCGGACTATGACAGGTCGGAGTAGGGACAATTTAGCCAGATGAGGGTTTTCGGGCGGCCTTGATTTGGACTGTCTTTGTGGAGCGGCCCAAACGATGATTCACCTTATGTCGTATCCTGCTTGCCCAAGTAGCTGTTCTCTACGGGATTTGATAACGGCTGCGGATAGCGCTGTCGCCGTAGCTGGCTTTTGGGCTTCTACAATTTAATTATTTTTGCTATCGATACGCTAAGAAGAAGACTTTTGACCAGAGAGTTCGTGGTCCGGTCCAAAGCACCCCAATATGGAATTTCTTGGTTGAGGCGTTACTACAGCGAAGAATATTCATGCCCGTAGTAGTTATAGTGGTATATTTGAAGACTAAATTGACATGAATAATTAAACATAACTAGTGAATAAATTTTTTTTAGGCTGTTTCTAGGCAGGCATAATCCATCCTCGACCGCATCATCACTTACCATCAAGTGAGATGGCGGTCAAATGTCTGCCTATAGAGGATTAAACAATATCCTCTTTATGGTAACTTCGCAGAAGGAAAGTGGTGATACCGCAATCTAGATGTAGAAGAATAAAAAATATATACGCAACCACGCCAGGAAGTTAGGACATTAAGAAATAATAGCAACTCTCTATTTTGTGTTTTAAAATGCGATATAGTTTTTATATAATCTTTGTAATACGTTCATTTTTAGGGTCGCAAATCCATCTTTCATCCCCATAAATTTATTATACAGAATCCTTTTTAAAAACAAACTCGCCACTTTTAATCAAATTTTTGATAGAAACGTAGTATATTTCTATGAATTATTTCAGTAAACTGGAAGACAATGTCAAAATGCCTCACGGCATAAAGTTTTCCTTTGTTCAAATAAATAGGGACCTTAACTGCTGTATAATTATTATATCTTTTTTGTTTGCAAAAATCTTCTAATGAAAATATAAGGACACTTAAAACAGACGTGTAATATGCGGAGCAATCCTGAAACAACGCATTGCATTACTTTTCGTGCTACAAACCGCTGCACAAGTTAAAGCTTGTTTGTGGGTTACCTTAGTTGAGAACAAAAGTTCAAACAAAATAAAATTTGCGCTGTTTTAACGCAGCATCAACTAAAACTACATTATAATCATCAGCCGTAGTTACATGTTTGTAACTTAGAACACGGAAAGCTTTGCATGTCTTGCATAAGTTTCCAGCTCCCAATATCAAGGGCATCTATGCACCGTCACACTATGTAAACTTCATGAACATCAAACGATCCCTATCTATTCCAATGTATTCCTTTGCGAACGCTTCACGCGCCAATAAAACGGTAGCGAGCGCGCACCCGCCGCGCGGGCGGAACGCGAGCGCAAATTGCCCACGGGGAAGGCTAACTACGTATTTACGGCTTTTTACAACGCATAATCGCTGCTCTTATTAAATTTTAAGTGGTTTCCTTACCTAACTCAGCTCCAATAAATGAATCTGTATTTCACTGTAAAATCAGTTTCATGGGTACGTGAACTGAGATTACTCAGGGCAAGTTATTAGTATGGAATTAATGATATGGAAATCAACAAATATAATGTGCACATGGGCTTGAGCAGTCAACTAACGACACTCGTTTGTTATTTTATTTTAACTATACAAATAACTTAAGAAAATTACACACGGTTTACTTTCAGCAGGTAAAAAAAATGTACATTATAAAGGAATACTTGCATTATCATACAAAAAAATACGTTTAATACTTAAATTTCCATCTAAATTTAATTAATCACTACCTTAGCCTTTAAAGGTAAGTTAAATCTAATAAAGTATAATTGTATCCAAATACCTTTCTTAAGGCATAGGGCACTTTACTCGTGATAATAAGTTACGGTAGATATGATTTAATATAATGTTTACTCAATGTGTTGTCATTTTATTTTTAACATTTACAATGTGTAAGTAATATATACTCATCACAAATACCTGTGAATTACCAAATCTATGAAGTGCTGGATGGCAACTTTTTTTTGCTTTTGGCACTGAAGTACAATAGTACTGATTAGAATCGAATATCATATTATATGTAGGTTCTCCGTTAAAATTTAAATGTTCGAACTAACTTATTTGGGGCGAATATTGTGGCGTCAAATATTTTTTACTTATTGAACGAATACCACATTTTTGTAAACTTTGAAAAAAATATAGGTTAATATTTCACTTTATTTTTATATACGTATGCCATTTTGATTTGCTGGTCCATATTTTATTGGAATTATTGTCAACAACGGCTACCGCACCTTAACTCTATTTAGGTTACTTCTAACCAAACGAATCATTGTAATCCTATTTTGCACCTCAAAAGTGAACGCCTAACAAACAAGCTTTACCATTCCCATTGTCTACTCGTCTTGCTTAAAAGATTATTTCTCTGAATGTGCATAAATACTCAAACAAATAACACAATTATCTTTTCTGGTGTCGATAACGAAGAATTACCCAGGTGCTTTGTCGGTGTACTTTGTAATATTAATACAATGAGGTTTTTTCATTGTTTAGGGTTTTCCTGCAGTTCGCAGTCGTTTAAACAATACGAGCCTGACTTCAGACACGGCGCGTCAAAATACCCAATTGACCGTAAGCGCGGGCGCAGGTAGCCAAGTAGAGACGTCACTGTCTGTTTTAAGGTTTTTAAAAATATTTTTTATCAGTCATTTTGTCCCATTAAATATTGATTATGTAATGAATTTATCCATCTGTAGGATTTTGACGTCAGAGCGTTAGTGGCTTAGGGGACTGTTGCCTTCGGATCTGAAGGTTGAAGGTTCAAATCCCGCCACGTACCAATGTCATTGGGAATTTTCTAAATTATATGTACGTTTATCCGACGCTCTTGCGCTGAAGGAAAACATCCTAAGAAAACTGTTTTCTATGTATAATATATCAAAAAAGTAAGTTTGTTTATTCGTTGCTTAGTATCCATATTATAGGCTTCATCAGTGAATATTTGTTTTTATTTTAATTGTTGGCTCTGGAAGGACTTTACAGCTTTACCGCACAGGGAGCTCGTTTCGATCGCTCCAATTCTTGACTTAATTTTAACACTTCGCCTATATTTTAAATTATTTACTTGATCTGCTATTACTATCAAGTCTGCCTTAATCTGCTATCAATAATACAAAAATAGCCATTCTTAGCTACCTGAATAATGTTTGAAAAATAAATGTATTTATTTATGTATGTGGACTACTGTTCGATATTTCAATAGTGGATTGGAAATAGTGTTTTACAGCATTATGAAGTAAAATTTGGTGCGCATCTGAAATATAAGTGATAAACCCACTAGAAAAATGTAAGTACTATATTGAATAAACAATTACTGTACGACTTATTTAATGAACTAATTACACTTTGCTAATCATTATTCATAGTAACGGTGATCATTTCCTATCCGCCTATGATACTCATTAAATCATCAACATTCAAATTACGTTCGATATTAATATAATTCCACGCATTTCAGTGCATCAGTTTGGCAAGACGTCGGCTGCGGCATCGGTCCGCCACGAAGTTACGTTTATTGACCGAGCCGCTCACAAAGAGGCTGCTTTTACGACCCCATAAAACTTACTATTGTGCCAAGCCCCGCACGAAATGCAGACCCGCTTATTGTTAATACTTAAATAAGATATCCATTTTTTTTATTGTGTACCCCATTACGGCCGCCGTTTGTACATATTTTGACTTAACTATTCACGGTGACTCTTTGTAGTTTGCCGACGCAAAGGCGTTTCATTTTGGATCACGTGCTGAAAACACGCTTAAGTCTGTGTAAAAAAACGGTGAAAAGAAGTGAAACCGTTAAAAGTGCCAGTTGCTTTTCCCGGGATTAATTTTCTTTTTTTGAATTAGAGTCAATATCATAAGCACTTAGGAACCTACTTTACGAAGATAGTATCAGATTTATACCTACTAGTATTTTATTTTATTAAAGCTTCAAATAAGGTATTTTATACCTTAAAATATGTTTGCCAGTTCGAAATCGAATCAGCTTTAGTAACAAAAGAGTCAACATCAGGACAGTAGGTATCACTCGTAGACATTGAAAAGATAAATAATGATGGTCTCATTAAATTTTATCGATAAAGGAACGCAACACAAGGGCATATTTAATTCACACCGAACAAGCGTTGGTGCCTACAAATTCTGATGTTCCTTAATCAGATAAAATATGAAGCAACTTAATGATTATGTACCGACGAAACTCATTGTATACAAGAATATATATACGTCGTACATAATATGTATTTACGTACCGACACCGGTTCTGCAGGTAAGCCTCTATCGAAGGCTTTCGACATTTACAACATGTTATAAATTAGAATAGCTATAAATATAAATCTTACGGGCCCGAATCCCATCACATATCCATGCTTAATATTCGTGAATTCGTGTTTCACTATAGAATATGCCTCTTATTAATGTTAGTTGAAATATAATTTCATTCTTGTGCAATAACTGTCCCATTATGGATAATGTTTTGACGATGGGGTGAAGATAAACTAAATATTTTTATTAAGAATAATTACATAAATATAATATTGATATATAGACTTACCTACTCTTAAACAATGACTCAATCTGTGTCTATCAGTATCTAATTAACATATATTTCCATTCACACACAATCATATTTTTCCATTTCCATAGGGATAATCTACTAATGCTGAACGTCGATAAGTAATAATTTAATTTTCAAATGGCATGTTGTAATAGAAAAATCCTCCGCTTAAACAATAAAGAAAAAAATATCTCCTTATACCCGGTAAAAGAGTGCACCTTTACCGAATATACCTTCTTTACTAAGAATTTGATTTGATAAAGATTTTTTTCGTATTCTCTACCTAGTTATAATAATATACCATGAAACATTAATTTTATTAAAATAAGTACTTAGATTATTACAAAGCTATTTGTAAATTATCATTGCGTATAAATTAAATATCATAACATTCAATTAAAAAAGACACAGATAAGTTTAATTTACTTTAAATTATTTCAAACTTTACTTTATGCAATAAGGATTAAAATCGTATAATAATACTGATGTTGTGAATGCAAATAATTATTTGAAGATATCTTATATTACAGTACTTTAGTTATATGATGTTTAAATAAACATCTTTTAGTTACCAACTACTAAATCACGTAGGCAAAATCGTCGAGGATACCAGACACAACAACGTAATATGAAAATCAGGGTACTCTGCAAAGTCACCAAAACATTGGATAAATTTGGTTTCTATTGGATATTAAGTATTTCAACATATAAATACTTACCTAAGAGTTTCACAACACTTCACATACGAGTATAGTGAAAGTTTTTAACAAGTAATCAACTTATTTATACGCGTATACTTAAAAATCCTAATTGAATTGTATTTGCAAACTGGTATTATTTTGAAAACCGTTATTAAACAAAAATTTCAACAATCAGCCATTTTGTACCTGATAAAGCAAGCAAGTTAAATATGGAACATGGTGTTCTTAAAGGTTGTATTTAGGCTAACTCCTAACTACTTAGGTGGCTAGAAATAGGAATCTATCTAGGAAGGTAGGTTTTATTTCGACTAAATAAAGATTTCGCTGATTAAATAACAAGTCGCTTTTCAAATGTATGAGTGAGAGGATAGCTTTTGAAGACTATTTAGTTTAGTGAAATTATATGTTCATTAGAGAATAAATACGTCAGATTATAAGGAAGCCCGGCTCATTTGAATATAGGGTAAATTGTGATATTATACATGAGTGATTGTAATTTAAAACTTAAAAGAGACAGCTTAAAGCACAGTTTTCTATTTTCTAAAAATTATGACTTTTAAGCTCAATATTTCGTAACCGAAGTGTTGTTTTGAAAAACGGATTTTCATTCTGATACAACTTTTGAAAGATCAACGACACACTCGAAAGGATTGAAATATTTTTTTTCTCATATACATATTGGCGTTAAAAATTCGCCATTTTGAATGTTTAAACTTTAAATGTATCCAATGACACGCGCGCTATGAAGACAAATCTAACGACATCTCATATGTTAAAATCCGTCAATCCGGTTAGGCTGTAGCAGGGATCATAGAAATCTACATACAAATACGCTTGAAAAACATAACCCTCGTTCGGAAGTCAGGTAAAAAGGCATTAATAGACAACTTACTTTAAAATCCTAATTTAATTGTATTTGGACGTAAAGTCCATTTAGTACATTTATGACAAACGTTTTCTCAACTAATGTCAAATAGGACCGACGCTCTTACGTGAAGGAAAACATCGTGATGAACCTGCGCACGCCTGCGATGAAATTCAAAGGTTGTGCGTGAAGTCGTCCAATCCGCACTGTGCCCGCGTGGGCGAGTAAGGCCTCTACACCCTATGCGGGTAGGCTCGTGCCCCTCGGTGGGGACGTATACTGGGCTGATGATGATGTCTACTAGTAACATAACAACATAAACTTCTTGAATTTTCCTTTGATCTTCTTTAAAAAAAAACATTTAAATATTTTTATTTGAAATTTGAATTAGACTAAGCATTTATTTAAATGCTTAGTCTAATTCATGACAATTCAATTTCTAAAAGTAAGTATATAATATGTTTAAGTCTCCTTTTTCAAAGACAGTTTAAAATATTTAGTATCAGTGACAAGACAGGCTCGGCAACACACTTGTCTTTCACAGGACGAGTCACGAGGCTATTATTGACCCAAGAGTACAAAAGATTTTAGAGATATATAACAGATAAATCATATAATCATACCGAACAATTTCTATTCAAGTCACTTTACGATCCGTAGGATGGTATCTCATACTCGTGAAGAGTCATATCAGCGCCTTGTGTGCCTAACCTACGTAGCCGAGATAGGGCCAAGTGACGAGGGAAAGCTGGATTAAAAATTAATTACCTCGCTTTTAAGTTTGCCGATAATCCAGACTTTATCTAGATATCAAATCGAGGGGATTATGCCAGCCTAGTTAAATAGAATGCATGCGATAACAACTGATTACAAGCTGTATATTAACAATACATTTAAGAGTTCATATTTTTGTAGAACGATAACGGTAATGACATTTTACTTAAATACTTAAAAAAGTTTAAAAAATGATTTTTTAAGGCGTTAAAGAGAGCTCGAATGTGTAGCAGCTAGTGTGTTTGGTTGACAATCGCTAAAGTTAAGCAATCATCGCAATGGATGGGTGACCGAAAAATATTATCTTAATTCCCTCTTTGTTTCAAAAGCATGTTAATACCTTAAGTAGGACTTGTAGAATTTTAAGAAGTAACTAGAAACTAATTTTTACTTTACGTACTTAGTTTTCCGATAGTTTCTCTTTAATCTGGTACTAGCTGTGCTGTTTAAAATATGTTGCTACAGTAAAACGTAGCTTAAGTATGTGTTTATCTTGGGTCAGCTAAATTCATAAAAAAAATAGTTAAATCGCTTCCTTAAGTCACGCAACGAGCACCGCCGCTGCGCGTAACGACGTTACTTTATATTTCCTAATAAAAAAGGTTTTTTTTAAAATAAAGCCTAAGTTTTCCCATTAACTAACTGCACAAAAAATCCCGTCCAAATCGGTTCATACTTCAGAGATTACCCGGAACAAATAGGCAGACTAAAATGTATTTAGGTGTATACGATTATACATATACTCACATGTTTGAAGAAAAATATTGACATTTCAGTATTACAAACAGACAATCGAATTGTATTTGTAAGTATGTATTAAAACAATCATTGCCCACGCCTCCTGGCCAAGCTAACTCTGCGGTAGCAGGAATCCCATGGTCAGTAATTAGATATCTTAAATTACTTTTGATATGCTATTGCACAATTGATATCTCATCATCATCAGCCCATTTAAACGTTTCCGCCGAGGCGCATTAGCCTACCCTTAATACACCCTTTAATGTATAGGCCTTAGTCGTCCACGTAGGGTCAGTGCGGATTGGCTGACTTTACGCACAACCTTTTTCTCTTCAAAAAGGTTGTGCGTGATATCGGCCAATCAGGATTCCTTACGATGATTTCCCCCACCGTAAGAGCGTCGGATAACGGGTTTAGGGGGCAACTCGTCCCAGTCCGAAACTGGGACCAGGGTCGAAATGCACCCGTTCTGATTTTATAGTGGTCAACTGGGCCCATGTTGATTCTGGTATATATAATTTCGAAAATTCGCAGTCGCATCGGGATTGGAACGTGTACCCTCCAGATCGAAAGGCAGTAGACCACATCATTGAGTCACCGACAGTGTTCAATTCAACATAATATTGTATAATAAAAAATAATATAGGTATGTATGAGACTAAAGTAACCAACGTCCAAATTATTGGTAATTTTAATTTAGTACATAAGTTATATAACTAATAAGTATTTTTCATATTTATAAATATGATAATAATCGTATTGATGTGATGTCAACTCATATCTTAGGTCCCGTCAGAGTAGGCGGCGCGTGTCTGAACCAGGCGTCGCTTTTTCTCATGCTGACGGGGGCCTTTTGTCCTTTTATTTGTTGTTTCATCAATGCCATTTGTTAAAATGATCTCAAAAAAGGTCAATTAGGGTTTTTCTTTCTTCTTTTTGCCACTGGACTAAGGCCTTTTTACTCAGTAGGAGGCTTTCAACTAGGATATAAATTATATAAACTACTAGCTTTTGCCCGCGGCATCGCTCGCGTTAATATTCCGGGATAACAATGACTCCACTTTCCTGGTAACGAAAACAGAATAATTTTAATACTGCAACACTGCTTCTTCTTCTCTTTTTCGCTTTGCATACCAATTTTTTGCTTTTCACTTTAAAAACTGGGAAAAGTCGAATATAAATTACCCCCTTTTTCGTGAGAAATAGTCAATATATATATATAATAAAGTCCGGTATAATATACCCCTTCCCCTCTCTTTTAAGGCTTTTAAAGAAAATGAAAGATTTATTGTTTACAGCCCTCATACCAATTTTAAGCTTTTCTACCTTCTCGGATATGATACTTTCTCCCCTATTTGAAGGGTTTGGGGGTGGATTTTACGAAAAAAAATTATGCCATATTTTTTCGTTTCTGACAAATAGTCCGTATACCAAATTTCAGCGTCGTGCTAAAAAAATTGCGGAATGTTCCATACAAACTTCCAACCCCCATTTTAGGGAAGTTGGGGGGAGAAAACGGGACAAAAAGTAGCTTAAACCTATTCTAGGTTACCTACTATCAACATACCAAGTTTCAATAAAATCCGTTCAGCCGTTTAGGCGTGAAAGCGTAACAAACAGACAGAGATACTTTCACATTTATAATATTCGTATGGATAGGTACACTGTTCATCTCACCTACTACTGTGAAAAGCTTCAAAAGTAGGGTCCCACATACTTACTCGTACCTATTTATTCCTTAGAATGTTAATCACTTAACTTCCATATTCATACGTAGGTAGCTCATTTAGGTCGGTTATTAAAAAACCCAATACAGACATTGTATCCGTGTTTGTTTGTAGCAAACATTACTCTCTTTGATTATTTTGAATTACTATGACCAGTAACCTATGACCGACTGACACTGTGACACATTCTATTTGAACTCTGTAAGAATGTTTTAGTATGAGTTAAGGGACACGTCATTAATGTTCTTGCATATGATTATTATTACAGGGTGTTGCATATAAGAGAGCGACTATTTGCTGCAAATAATAGCTCAAATCGAACTTGAAGCTCAAATTTGTTCGATAATATATCTCTTCAGCATTCGATAATAGCATTGTTTATCTAAAAAGCATAGGGATATATTTAACATATTATGAACTCTCTTTAAAATGCGATAGTTCACTGCTGAACATAGATTTGAAGGTAAACTAGGAAGCAAAAATCATAATAAGAAAGGTTAAAAAGGTTACAAAAAATCTATAGGTACATAAATTATTGATAAATAAACAAATACAAATAGATATTCCCACGGCACGTTTAAGCATCAATTTTATTTAAGCAAGGGCAAATAAGTATTATACAACGGAAAATCATAGTCATATTTTTTGTGAATGAACATAGACCAACCTACCCACACCTAGACCAATACAAACATCCATGTTCATGCGCACACAAGTTTATAGTGCACAAGAATCGAATACTTCTCAACCATAACATGGGTCCCCAAATTTAATAATAATATGCACTAACATTCACACAGGACCATCTAACCCCAAGTTAAGCGTGAAGCCTGTAGTATTGGTACGAAACAACGGATAAACAAACTTATATTTTTTTTTGGTAAATACATACATATTACATAGAAAACGCCCAGACCAATACAAACAGACATGTTAATGCACACAAAATGTTTGCACTGCCCAGGTAATCGAACCCGGAACCCTTGGTGAGAGGCGACATGTCAACCAATTACACCACATAGGTCATCAAAATATGTTAGCAACAGCCTGTAGCGCTGTACTGTATTTAAGTATGATGTGATAACGACCTGTGAGACTGCTGTCAAAGGGCAAACAGACAAGGCTTGGACAAACACAGTATGTGTGTACAGAAGAGGCCTCTGTGTGATCTCCGCGGCCCGCCGTGGTGGTCGTGGGGTTAAAAACACTAAATACCGTTTATAATTCGAATTAAAAACTGCTTTATTCAAATAAATATACGGCTCTTTAATATCACCACCACATAATAAAAAAATGAAAGTTATATTCTACCACTTCGAGTGCTTCAAACCAATCGAATAAGCGTAGCTCACCAATTCTATTTCTAAATTAATAGTAATACCAGCCACTCATAAGGACACATATCCCGAAGGAGCAACGAATGCATTGTTCTGGGCAAAGGGCGGAAAGTGTTGAGGTCAGTTGGGCTAGGCGTTCGACAAGTTACATCAGGTCTTCACGACATCTCAAATTTTGTGTCAGTGAACCGCGGCAGCGACTTACATCAGAGACGCCGATACGTCGTCGTTCCAATAAGTGAAAAATAGATTTACTTATAAATCTATATTAGATATTATTTTTAGTATGTACTAATGGAGCCAAAACAAACAGTTCTACCAGGCAGCAAATCCTCAATTCAAAGCATGCTTCATTGAGATAAATCTGAGAATGATGGCTTAATAGCGAATTGAGCCATTTTCGAATTTGACTAATCGCGAAGACGTAATTTTTTACGATTGGACCAATCGCGCCTAAATGATATTAAGTTTTCTGCGAAAGAGACATTGCAACTTCCGCTGTGTCAGTCAGTTTTTTTATTACATTTCAAGGCTGTGGGCTGGTCACGTATGTCGCAGAACCGATGGCCGTTGGAGCAGACGAGTTCTGGAGTGGAGACCGCGTCTTGGCAAGCGTAGCGTAGGACGCCCTCCGGCCCGATGGACCGACGATTTGCGAAAGGGCGCTGGTGGAAGCTGGATGAGAAAGTCTGGCGCAAAATGGGGGAGACCTATGTCCAGCAGTGGACTGCAATAGGTTGCAGAGAAGGCTGTGGTATAAACAGCCTTGGCCCATCACTGTCTTTCATACATACCTATTTGTAAATATGTTATGTTGTAGTAGCTTAAGTTACCATGTTATATTATATATATAATATAACATATTATATCCAATATAACATTCATATATAATGATGTTGGGGTACCGATACCTACGAATTATTTTTTGCCTTATATCTTAAAATTTATTCAATTGCAACCATTTGCATCAATATCTAGTCCAAATTAGGTATTCTTATATTTTTAACACGGAATTTCTATTCTTTTTTCGTAATATATTCAATTTTTATTGATGGTACAACTTAAGTGCTTGCATCCACGAGCATCTAACGGAAATTAAATCTGATGACGTCCGGGGTACCTCCGAGGCGGGCGGTGCGTTTGATCTCGTACTGAACTCAATGAGCATTGATTTGCCCAGCAATTAGCGGCATTCCTCACTGCTCTACACACGCCTTCAGGGCTGATACCAGAGGCAATATTAGTATTTAAATATCATAACTTTTTATACAGCTCTATTGGTGGTTCGTTACACCCACAGTTTAAGGAATTTAGGTACAAATTAAATCTGTGATTATACCTTAAAATTTGTTCCCACTATTTCAACTTAAAGGTATCGCAAAAGCCGGGTCAGGGATTTTAAAGGACATGCTTGTCTTCGGTTATCGTTGGATTTGTACACTTGCATTGGTGATATACGAGTAGTTTAATATCACCCAGTGCATTTGCACTTCTCATAATTAAATAATCTACCAAATTGGCAGGTAAAAGAGATATTAAGTATTATGTCTATGGGCAGTGACGTGCACAAGATTATGAAGGGTATGCAAAGTAAGAGACACTAATTGCAAAAACAATAAATAATTTATTTTTTTGTCGAATTGAGTGCTGTGGATGACAGCCTCTAGTTAAAATATGTTTCAAAACATTGGGGAATAAGTAGAAAGCATTTAATATGTTAACGATTTTCTAGGTTATCTGGAACACAGGGTATGCACTGCTTATTTGCATATATAGAATACACGCCTTCGTCTATGGATGGCGATATGACTTACTATTATGTGAAATTCTTGCCTTGCTTGCCTATCCATGAACTAATTAAAAGTTTGGTCTTGTAGAGCTGACCGGTCAGCCGTAAGGCGGTAATAGAAACTGACTCAACCGGAAACTTATGAACACGAATGTTTAATATGACTACTTAATCGATAAAAAAATCAGCCAATTCATGAAAAGCCGGCGGATCACGCTTTTCCTGGCATATCCAAATGTGACCCATTAAGGACGTACGTAAGGACGTGATCGTTTAGGCGCCTGAAGCGTCAAACCATACAAACCTTGGACTTTCGTTGTCGTGATTGTAACCTACATATCAACTAATAGGACTGCCTACTATGGATACTGTGCTGTGTCTGTCATCTCCGTCTAATGTGTTTCTTTATGTACTGTCTTATAAAATACGTCATCATCATCATCAGATCATTTAACGTCCCCACCGAGGGGCACGAGCCTACCCGTATAGAGTGATTAGGTCTTAGTCGTCCACGCAGACTCAGTACGGGTTGGACGACTTCACGCACAACCTTTGAATCTCTTCGCAGGCGTGCGCAGGTTTCCTCACGATGTTTTCCTTCACCGTAAGAGCGTCGGATAGCGTACTTTAATTTTCGAAAATTCGAAAACACATTGGTACGGGGCGGGATTAGAACCTCAGCCCTCCCGCAGGAGGGCAACAGTTCACACCATTGAGCCACCGACGCTCTTACGCTCTTAGAATATACGTTATCCATATCTATCATGGATTACGTACGAGTATTTTCTAAGACAGTCACACACTCATCATCATCAGCTCATTTATTTTGATTTAAAGAAGAAAAATCAATTCAACAAACATCCCCGCCGAGGGGCATAGGAGCCTGACCGTATGTATAAGCCTTTCACGCACAACCTTTGAATCTGTACGTAGACGTGCGCAAGTTTCCTCACGATGTTTTCCTTCACAGCAAGAGCGTCGGATAACGTACATATATTTTCAAAAACTCAAAACACATTGGTACGTGGCGGGATTTAAACCTGCGCCCTCCTGTATAATAGAATACTCGTAGCTAAGTAATATGGTAAATAGTAATACTTTATAACCCGGTACCAAGACAATAAGTAATTTTTGAGTCTTTTGTTCTGATCTAAAATATGTGCCAATAAGTTGTTCAAATATGCTTCTTTGAAACGCATATTAAGTTGTTTAATACCATTTAAAAATCGTAAACCGATTACAAAGACTCCTCTCTAGTATCGCGGTTAGATACAATAAATATGGTTTATCAGGGGTCAGTTAATCGAGCGGATAAGGAAAATAAAAGAATGGATTAGAAATAGATTAACATGATTTTATTTAGTTTATCAAATATGTTTCGTGACAGTGCGTACATACTAACAACTCTCGTGTCCACAAATAGTCCAAACATCAACACAACATTATCTTTACAACAAGCCCAAACTTTCAAATTGATTTTTAAATATCTATAATGAACGGTCAAAGTAAAACCAAAATGAATGAAAATTGTACAATAAAACGCTACTAGCACCACAATTTACCGGACATCACAAAACAAAAGATAAACCATACAATCACCATTTCTTTATGCAATACTGCAAATCAATAAATAAAATGTTGATAAATCAAATCAAATTCAATACATTGAGAAAATCGCATATCGTATCATTTATATGCAGAATACCAATAATTAATACATAATTCGTTTTGTGTTTCAAGTGATTTCGCCGTGTTTAATATTATAGAAACTGGCATAAGTTAATCTAACATTAAGCTATTATGTACAGAATAATTAAAACTAGCAATAATCTCATTCAACGTAAAAATAATATACATTTCAACGCTACAAATGCAAATCTATGGTCATTTAAATAAATAAAATATCTACGTAAAGCGTGAAAATTTAAAGAAATGAGATTCTAAAAGACTCTTTTTTATTTGATACAGCTACTAAAACAACGTTGATTTGTTGAAAAAAATAGGTAAGTTACATTTAACTCCAAAAATAACAGCGATATCATCGCTAATGTAATAATCTCATAGGTATAAGCACCATGAAAGCAAATGTAGCTTTGAGAAGTATTCATGAAATACTTAGAAATAAACAAATGAATAATCTTAATTATTGTAATATAATATAAAAATATAGATATCTATATTTACAGCGACATAATTAATCAAATTAAAAATACCTCTTCGAGTAATGACAAAAATTATTTAGGAGCTAACACTTGGTGGGTATCTACAATTAATTTCCAATTACTTTAAATCTTATGCATGTATAACGTTTTAGTATCCAGACTTTCTTCTGTAACAGGTTTATAGACATGTATTAGGGTGTTACAAAATTCAAAAAGTCCCATACTACAGAAAAAAGCCTAAATACCAAAACACAATTCGACAATTCCAGTTTCACCAGCAGATATAAGTAAATAACACCAGTATGTAGCCCTGAGACAATAAACGTCGCATCGGCCCCCAACATATTCCCAAGAGAACATTGCACTCTTAACTATCACAAATTCGTAGTCACGTCGAAGAGAAATGCACTATGCATAGTCCTGTACCCGTTACGGGTTTCACTGGTTGTCTTTAGTCACGGATCACTGGGTGTAATCACCGTGAGAATAGTATTCTTGTTGATGAGGTCACAGGAGAGGGACCGGCGGCACTCCAGGCACTAAAGGCTCGGGCACGCCCTGCAGCACTCCTTGATGGTAATGGTGGTGGTGCATCATACCATTCATCATCTGCTGGTGATGAAGCATCGTGGCGTGGTGCAGCTGCGCGTGCTGCAGCGACGCGTGATCACCTTTCTCCTTCATCACAACTTCCTCGCGTTTCTTCACCTGTTTCCGCTCCTTGGCGCGGCGGTTTTGGAACCAGATTTTTACCTGAAACAATAGTATTTTGTTACTAATTGGTTTTTAAATCGAGAATACTCACGTCTATATGGTTAAGCAATTCGGTATCGCCGCCGGAAAAGTATTTCCTGTTAGTATGTTATGAATTATTGCGAGTGGGCAGAGTTGCTCATTGCACTCGCCTACGTATTTTAAGTATATAGGTATGTCTTTAAAGGGCGTAGGCAGATATATGAAAATGAAATATTTTAAAGTTTTGAAGAGAGTGTATTTTTGCTTGATTTAGATTAAAAAGCCTTCCATGATTCGAAGCAGCATAGTGAAATCCAAGACACATGCCTTAGTTTCATTGAGCCCGCAAAGGTATGACAACTTAACTTAGTGTTTTTATGACCATCTCAGGATACAAGGTCCTGAGTATTTGGATTATGTATAAAACCAGGCAAAAAAATTCAACAGGTAATGTAAATACGTTATATCTACTTCCCGTGATTTTATTAATTCCTGATTGATATAACGAACATAAAATAATTAAATGTACCTTAGGTATAACACAAATTATTTTTTAAGACGATAAAATATATTTTATTTTTATTATTATGATCAAATTAGAAACTAGGCACAAGAAATGGAACTCATTTTTGCAGTTTATACTCAGACTGTGAAATTTTAAGCTTAGGTTCATACTCGTAGATAGGAGTGTTTTTATCTTTTACAATATCATGACTGAACAGCTGAAATTATAAAGCAGCTTTTTATGAGTTTATCTTTTACAATATAATGACTGAACAGCAGAAATTATAAAGCAGCTTTTTATGAGTTTTTTATTCCTATGTGGCTTTGGCTACATTAGATTTTATCCTAACAAAAATTTAGCTGTTCATATTTACCTGTCTTTCAGATAGCCCCAGACTAGCCGCTAGTTCGGCCTTTCTTCGGATGGTGATGTACCGGCTGTAGTGGAATTCTTTTTCCAGCTCCAACCGCTGGTGGTCGCTGTATACTACTCTGTATTTGTCTTTTGTTCGAGTTTTCCCTATAACAATAGAAAGATTATTCTTTAAATCAAATGTTGTACTAATTAAAAGTGATGAAAAAGCACTAACTTCGTTGTTTACTGCAGGTAAGAATTTTACGAGTATAAGATTAGTTTATTTGTCTTTGGTCACGTTCATCTTGGGCATCCGTTTATAAATACTTCAATTTGATTCTAGTAGATTGGTACTTAAGAGAGAGATACTGAAATCAACTTACATGGACTACACACGATGGTTGCCTTCAATGGTTCAACCGTTCGAACGTTTAAGATGTACTCAATTAAACTTACTCTGTTACTTCATCATGTTTTTCCTAATTATTTATTTACTTAAAGACTGCCGAATTTTCTGTCGAATTATTATCTTAGGAATACTTAAAATTTTCCTTGTCAGTTATAAGAACTGCCGATAATGACTTGGAGAAAGAGAAGGCTTAAAACCATCGTACTTACTGAACGTTTTACGGGCGCACACAAAACTGGCGGACACAAAACTTTCGATCAATCAAACAGCCCTCAGAAGTTAAAAATCAACGTCACACTGAAGGCACAGTATGACTATGGAAGGTTTATATAAATTTTAGGTCACGTTAGTATAATTATAATTAAAATTCACATGAAGTAGTGAATGCATACTTTAAAACATCCAACTTTTAAATATCGATACCCAAACCGTTCGTGCCGTAATCTTAAATCAATTTATCTGCTTGGTGGCTTGCTAAGTTATATAGTAAACACTTTAGTCCACCAGTCGTTAGCCGTCGATGTCTCGCTTTCTAGCTTTATACCAATTAGCATTTAGGTGTGCGTGTGTTAATAGAAGTGTTTGCATGTTTAGACTCTGTCACTAGACCATAAAACTGTTATGTAGCAGACACAATAATCTGACTCAGCATCTTACATAACAAATGTGATATACGAATTGGGTTTATTTTAGTATTAGGAATATACAATGGTTTGTATGTATGAGAGGAGTGTCCCGTGTCTGTATAACTTATATAATGTGAAACAATTTGTTAATATTTTGTTATATAGGTATATAACGTACCCTACGTTAACACAGGTAAGTCTCAAAATAAATGCACAGCTCCGAGCTCGTGTCAAAACTAATTGGTGGTCAAATAGGACTTACAGATTTATTTTCTATACAAATAAATAAAATTTTAATAAAATGTATTATAAAGTTAGCTGACGAACTAGATAAACACATAGGCTTCTTTTTACAGTGGGAAAATATCTTATACCGCGGGTAACACCGCGGAGCACCAGTAATAAATAAATGAGTTTTGGCGTGCAAGAACTTTGATAGAACTAACTTGACTACAAAAACAACGTCAGGTTGTATCTAAACAAAGAAAACAGAATCTACGTATAGTATAAAACCTTTGCTTGTCATTCAAGTGACCAAAACAACAAAAGATATTGTGCCTAATTTTATGACCGGCGATGAATAAAAAATCTTTTTTTTATTTATCACAAAGATTTTACGACTAAATCTAATAGGGTTTATTTCAGAACGCCTAATACGACTCGAAACTCCTTGTTTATCGTTTGTGAAGTGTCTTATAGCATCGTTACGAGTTACTTGGGACCGAAGTGAGAGAGAGGGGATCCCTTGGGGTCGATAAGGTAAATCTAGGCGGCGTGAATAGAAAGGGCGCGCGTCGACGGGGCTTAGCGAGGGATCTCGAGTAGACCACACCTAGTGACAGCAAACTAGAATACTATCATATAGACATATTTACACTGGCTAAGAATCTCATGAAACTGTTTACGAATCTCGCCATTTACATGGCAATATTACACTTTCGTATTTTCAGGTTAAAACAAACAGATCAAAAATATCTGTAAAATACTTTTCCTATTAATAATTACAAAAACTCATGCGCTTTATTATCACAAAAGTTTAATTGCTTACTCATAAAAGCTTTGGAAAATGCTATGAAATTATCAAACAGTGACAATTATTACCACTGTTCACTGGGAAATACCTTAGGGCCTTAGTGCACCTAACACATGATGAAAATAATCACATATGTAAGAGATTATTTTACGTTAATCGTCTACTCTCGAAAAATATGAGTAACATGTAAATATTAACACAAAAAAAACGGCAAATGGCACACAGAATTATAGTAGGTAATAAAACCAAAAGCAAATTTCCAAAAGATATGAAGGAGAACACGATCGTTCGAGTTTCCACTGCCTGTTATCAATTTGAAACAAAAATCATAATTTTCCCATTGTTTACGCCTCGTCGTTATCATTTACGCGGGAAACGACGGGCTCAGATTAGTTGCTTAAATAAAGAAGAGTTCACGGGTTTTCACCTAGGTACTCGTTAGTGATATCAATATTTCCAAACCAAATGAAGTTGATGAGTCTCCTCATTTAGAGCTACCATTTTTATCAACATTTTTAAAGAAAAATAAACGGTGAAGTGTTTTATTTAATGAGTACCTGAGGCCTCCGCTTAAAACTTATACATCAAGGGAACGTTGAATGAGTCTAAATCTTTATTGTGACGATTGCTAACTATTTTTATCTTCCATGTAAATTTCTCAACAAGTCAAATTACTAAGATACGTAGATCTGTGTGCATAACACTAAGACATCGCTCAGGTATCTACTTGTGTGCTTTGTGAGTGTAAATATTTCTTATCTCGGTATTAGGAACATCATAAATTATGTTTGTCACTTGCCAGGGAATTTAGAGTAGAATTAAACATTTGCGTAATATTAGCATTGAAGGTTGGTATATTTCCGAGACAATTGTAGGAGAGATACCTACTGACTCTTATTAATTAAATAATTTTCAGTACACGTTACATACGATGCAACAAACCATGTGTAATCCTTTGCTGACGGATATAAAGACAATAGATTATCCACTGTGTCTGGATTCCTGGCGGTTAAAAGGTTAACAACTATTGTTACTGGTAACAGGTCACTGTTGGAAACTGCATGAGGACATCAAGGCACCCAGACCTCTGACACAAACTGAGACAGACCTAGTGATATGTACTGCGATATTGACAAGTAGGACGACCAAATTACTTCCCTTGCTCAAGTTCGTAAGTAATAATACAAAAACAAGAACATTTTCTGACTGATAAATTGTTATTGGTTAAGTGTAATCAACCACTGAGTGAGAGCACTTCAGAATTCCCACTTAGTTTCGATATTTGTTGTTTCAGCATATATATGTACAATGCTGGCCTAAGCCTCACCTGACTACGCCACACCACCTTTCTCCATTGCAAATTGACTGAACGCCATCTCCTTGATCGCTTTTCGGCAGAATGCATTACCACGTTTTTCCAGACAGTACATCAAATCTTAAAATCTTTCTTTCGGTCAATGAAACGTAGTGTTTTTAACAATAAAATGAGCATTAAATACGATAATCAAAATTTATTTAAATAATCTGTACATTTACTCAAAATGCATCGTTTCTACGAGTATTCAATATTTGACAACCATAATTCAAAGTTCCCCATTCAGTATCGCTTATAGCAAACGAAGGTTGTTAAACACATAATAAACAACCTTTTTACGCGGAGGTCAAAAGTCAACACTGGTGACATGTTGTTCTACACAATCCCGAAGAGTAGATAAACTCTTTTGAGTGCTCTTTCAAATGACAGAAAATTATAACTTAAATAAATTTCCTGTTAGAGGTGTAAACAAATGAAGATGGCGGAGAACTAGTAAAGTAAACAGATGTGCACTATCTATAGGTGATGCAGTGTTTGATAGCAGGTGTTAATTATAAGGTAAACTGTGACCGCGCGGCCGCCCGCTTTGTTGTTTTAGTCTTCGGAATCACAATAAGAATATTCAACTCAATATCTATTACCACAATAACACGCTCTCACGTTAATCAAGTGTTATCGGGTAAGTAAACCGCAATATCATATTGAAATAGAATGAAGTTTACTCCGTTCGCGATAGCATTAAAGTAACAATCATATTTTATAGCTTAATATTAGATGTCATTTAATTTTTACTGTTGTGCATGGCAGAGATTTTATCAATAGTTCTATGGTTTCTCGGGCTATAGTCAAAAAATTGGTAATTTATCTGATCCATAGGACATTTATACGGCCGGCTCTTCGACTATAAGTAAAACTTAAATAGTAAAAAAAATACTTTTATTTTTTTTACGTAAGTGAGGTCGCAAGATTTTTTTTCGGATTGACTTATCGCTGTTGGCCGTAGGTGAACTTTACAGCTTCACTGGAAAATTGGCGAGCGCAGATGGCTCTCAGCCCAATACTAAACAGCATAGACAGCTTCCTTTAGTGGAATATCGAATAAAACTGATATTTATTCATTCATGTAAATTAGTTAATTCTTATTGGTTAATTCAACTAACTGAGTCAACTAAGTAAAAATCAACGCTTCGATGTAAACAATAATCACAAATACCTAAGATTCATTTTCAAGCTTATAAAGTAGCCTCTCGACACCTTCTACCTATCACGAAATCATCGCAGTTCACGAATTTTTGTACACCGTTCTTCTTCTTCAAGTCAAGCAGGTCATCAAGTTGATCAATCAAACAATCAAAACAGATCAAACAAACCAATCAAATCCTGGTGTGTTTGGGTTTTTATGACCACAAACGAGATTTTAAATAACGACAACCAAATGTACACCAGACCGGCAGACTTAAGGCGCCCTCATAGACACAAAATCATCTTCTTTTTAGCGTCATAGACCTAATCACAGATTTAAGAAGTCTGAAATCTGTGGTCCTAATCATATAGAATTCAAACACTCCTCCGGATCATCCAACGTGCGGCCTACACTCAACCCTTGAACTACTCGACAAATATAGTGAAGGCCTAGAATTCAGTATTGACCGACGATGACATTGCTTTGGTGTGGAGACACCGTGACACGACAGTGGTGCACTCCGTAAATGTAAACAAGAACTGCAATATCTGTATTTTCCGAAAATTTAAATACTCAAGAATTTCGGTCTTATTATTTAGGGAAGTCAGTCACTAAATCGTTGCTTTTCAATGATCAGAAATCCTATCAACCTATCGCAGTCCACTGCTGGACATAGGTCTCCCCCATTTAGCGCCAGATATCCCGATCCTCCGCTTTTCTCATCCAGCCTCCACTAGCAACCTTTCGCAAGTCGTCGATCCAATTTAATGATTAAAAGATTTTAGTTTATATTGTGCTTTGACATCAAAAAGTGCTTAAGTATAGTTTGCTAAAGCTTAATAGATGTTTTGAACTGTGTCGTATTCAATGCTAAGGTACCATACCACCAGGCGAGACCGAGGCCAAACGTAAACCCGCCTTGAATATTTTTTGTCATGCCTTTCAGTCTTTCAGCCTTTTACCAATAAAGAAATTTAAAAAAGTAATCTAATGTGTGGGAATGAATATTTGTATACAACACAAAATATCAATTATTTACACTATTTCCGCAATTCATTGCATATCCTACTTAAAATATCTACAATCGCCACCGAGACACTGCATCTAGTAAATACCTACACAGCCTGTCTTACCATTAAACTCGAAATATAAAAAATCGATACTGGTCTGCTTCAAACAGGTGAAATTCAGATAGCATATGATCTCTAGTATAGTGTCTAATGTAAAATATAGGAAGCTCGATTGTGACCGAAACGAGAAAACACAGCGCGGGCGGGCGCGAGGGCGTCTTGTTTATATAGCGGTTATCACAGGCAAATAGATACATACAGATAAAAAGGGATTGAGACGTGTACACTGTACATACGATGGGTATATCCCACCAGGTATGCGTACGAATACCTACATAAGAGAACGAACACAAGGTACGCTGATGGTGATGATTGAAGATTGCGACTACTATAATTTAAATATTAAGTCGATTACTTCCTTCACAGCTTCAGCCTACTACAGGCTTATATTATGACTTTTACACTTGGAAGTATCTACAACTTTCTAAAATGGATATCTACTAATTGATAGTTCAATGTAACGAATAATTCCGATAACCTATTCGGTAGTATACTCGGATAATCTACTTCCTTATATACACTTAGTACAAAATACGAAAGTTAGTTCTGTCTGTAACGCTTTCACGCTGAAGCTATCGAACCGTATTAAAATTCATTCTTTATTTGATTTCAACGGTTTTCCAGTTTTCTCTATTGCAAAAAAGGACTAGAAGAGGATGAAATACTTAGGTACGAAATTCTTTGGAAGTTTAAAAAAAAGAGACTTATAATCACAATTACATGTACGTAGTTGATGGTTTAATATGCATTATATTTTGTATTTTCTATTTGGGACTCATTTCTAATGTTACCTAAAAACCGTCATATTTTACTACTTACATGCTGCCTACATATTTATTCTTAGGAACATATTATTAGTAAAAGTCCCGAGCATAAAATTATATAGGTAATTGCGCGAGATATACGAAATGTACGCAAGAGAAGTACCTACACAAATACATATATTACAACTACCATAAGTAATTTACTAAACAAATCATAAAACAAGACCTACCGAGTTCATACTACAACTTTTTATAATCAACTCAGCAATTTATCACAATATTGTCCGCGATATGATAAGTTTAATAACTACACGTGTATTACACAGCGGATTGCTTGTTGGACATGTCGCTGGACGTGAATAGTGTATGGAAAACAATTAATCGGTACGTTATCTGTTGCTTTGTCGGTCTGCCGAAATCGCCTTGTGTTGATACCCGATAATCGCAAGTTGGCTCGCGATAGCGGCACCTTTGACTATGTTGATCCAATCGCGTCATATCGCGCGGTTGTACTTCTTGTAATGCGTTTTTGATGGACGAGGGAGCGGCTTGCGGTATCGTGAAGATAACTCAAGGAACTCAGTGGGAATAACGCTCTGTAATTATGACGTTACGCAAAACTACGGATATAAAAAAGGGGTCAGTAGAATACTCAGAAACACAAGTCCTTTTAGTTTTACTTTTAGTTGCATATCCACGTACCTTATTAAATTATCAACAGAATAAAAACAGATAAAAAAATCCGACAACTTTAAATACATGCTACGAAGGTCAGCTCAGAAGGTACCTGTTTTTTAGTCATTGTCATATACAATCTAATAATAAACAGTTCATTAATTCATGTAAATCGGTAATTACCATTCAAATTAAACATGGTTTTGAAAAAGAAGTTACTTTTAACATAGACGGGATTTGAACTTTTTATCTAATTACTAGTACATACTATCAACCTAACTTGGAATCTAAACTTCGCTAGTATGTCCATACATTCTGTCATTGCAGTAACTTCAGAAATTTTAATCAAATGAACTAAAAAACTACGCTTCAATATAACGCATAGTCCTCATTAAAAACTTTGAACGTGACATAAAAGTTTATTTTACAATAGATATTGACAGATTCAGAAAATCTGTGAAAGATTACGAGTACAAGCCAATTGATATTTGATGTGATAAAGGATTATTCTGCGATCTTGGTGAAGTGGCTCTTAACAAAATACCTACGTCATGTTATATTGTCATTGTATTTAAGTATTCGGATACAGGTTTGTATTCATTAAATATGCACGTTATAGAAAGTTCAAATATTAGTAAATACATGTGCATACCGCATTACAAAATC
The DNA here is from genome assembly GCA_019425675.1 of Leucinodes orbonalis. Classification (NCBI taxonomy): domain Eukaryota; kingdom Metazoa; phylum Arthropoda; class Insecta; order Lepidoptera; family Crambidae; genus Leucinodes; species Leucinodes orbonalis. The sequence goes on from PQWD01001108.1 coordinate 37,236, forward strand.
TTATCAATTTGTATATTCTAAATATATTGTATGGATATGATTTGGGTTTGATGAGCTGCCTTCTTTCAAAGAAAACAATATCAGCATGGACTGGGTGTTTCTTAAACGGACGTCTATTGAACCAGCGCGGAGGGAGGCTTTTTTCAACTTTGGAAGAGTCTCTCGCGAAACTTTTCAATGTATAAAAAAAATATTACAAACCTCAGTATCATTTGTATGAGGTACACAATGGGGGAGACCTATGTCCAGCAGTGGACTGCGATAGGTTGAATAGGATGACACATTGAAACCCCACACGTGGGGGTTTGATGGAAATAACATTTTCGAATTTCAGTTCAATGTAAGGGGAAACCCAAATCTTTTTTTCTATTTTTTGTAAAAACCTTAAAGCGGTTCACAGATACAGCGGTAATACATATGCTTACAAAGTTTAAACAGCGTAGTGCTAACGGTTCAGAGAAAAAAGGGTGTGACAGTATTTGTCATTTGGCTACGGAACCCTAAAAATCATTGGTGCGTTAGTTTATATACAGAAAAATTTTAAGTAACTGCCTTTATATTCAAGTAAGCGAATTAATTTAACTACAACTATTAAAATGAAAATTTCTGAATCATTTCTTCTGTAGAAATGATAAAGATAGGTACTTACAAAAATGCCCCTAATATGATAACTTGCGGGTTATATTATCGCAGTATAATATGAAGATACAAATATACAAAGGCTACGTCCCGTAAGGGCAATTTCGTGTGGCGGGGCGGGTTCGGTCGGTAGGCGCGAGGCTCTTGAAGGGCGGGTCGTAATGCGGGTAACTTATGCGTTGCTTTGCGCCTAAAAGGGGAATTGTGCGGTGCAATTCTCACTAAATAAAAGAAACAAATAAGATAAACATTAGTTCTCGCTTTAGTCATTTAGGTATTCATTAAGGTTACTTAAGTTTGTCAAACCGATATTAGGTTACGGACATGAGATAACTTTACTTATGTAGACTATAATAAGCCATACATTTTCAATGTATAAATTGTAATACATAAACTACTATATTCCACATGAAAACAAAATGGGTACTTTTTTGATGTGCACACAGCAGCGACTACAAGATAACGCTTAGCCAATATCATCTTTATATGTGATGTAGTTTTTAGTTTTAAAATCAAAAATCTTTTATTGTAGTAAAACCCAGACTCCTGTTTAATCCAATAATAATGCTACTTCTGTTTAGAAATATACGGCACTAACATCACAATGACCCTTGTGATAAACGCCATTCAACTTTTGCTTGAAACAAACAATCAATTAGCATTGTAAGCACCGTTACGGCAAAAGACTAGTGATGGCAAACAGTGGCGACCGAATTGTCCTCCTAACTACAACACTAGCTGTCAATCTTAGGTGACATGTTACTAAATAACCACGCGCCGCTGATACCAAACACGAAAACCGATTAGTTACAAACTCAAACACAATAGTCCGATCCTACTGTTCGCTTCTGTTTACTTTCGACCACCCGTCGTTTTGCCACCACGAAAGTAAGTAATTCCTATCCGAACTGTCACCGATAATATCCTATAATAATGACAAAATGAACAAACAGGCGTTGAAAAGCATCCATCTTAGTGAGCGTGAAACAACCGCTCATCCCGCTGCGAGCTATTGGTGCAATGCGACAAATAGGGATTTATTTCCAAGAAGGGCCTCGATTGTGCAAACATCCGAGAAAATACACAGAAAAAAAAAGATATATGAAATAAATATATCATGGGTATAGAATTGGTATTTGTTACACATATTTTATCTTCTGGTTCTAGTATGGTTTATATAAATAAGTCTGTACCTAGTACCTAACACACCTACCTATACCTATATCCATACCTAAAACTGTATAAAATAATGTTCATATAATACGGTTTTACAGTAGTGGTCTCTCTCATGGTATTCGAACTAGGCTTTCTAGATGCTTAAGCAATACGGGATTAACCGAAATTTTGCATCATATTCCGTGTCCATATAGTTTTGTAAAAAATAAACTTACTTGCAATAACAAACATTTTGGTACTAATTAAAGTTGTGAAATAAGTATTAAATTAATAATTCACAAACTGACACCTTGTTGTTATGTAGATATTTATCTCGTATTTAATAAGTTTTAATTTGACATCCCTTATTAATTTAAACCCACGATCTAAATTCAAAGCCTAAACTAGATACTAGGTATTACCGGGGAGTCAGTAATAACTACCTATAGCTACATTAACACTAGAACACACCCACCTAAAATAATTCTAGTAGTCACTTCCCATGTATTAAACTTACGGCACTGCAATTCGAAAATAACGAGAAAATCCTTGACAATTCCCAACAGACGGCCATTACAGCAGCACACGGAGCCAACTACGCCATCGAGCGCAGACCGCATCCCGCTGCACTAACTCGAAATAAAGTATAATATCCAGTGCGGCGGAAAGTTGGCGAAGATTTAACTCGGTCGGTCTCTTGGGCGCCGTTCCCGTGATTGTCGCCGGGATCCCCGCGCCGGGATCGCGGGACCCCGCGATTAATTGCTCTCACCGAACGCTCACTCCCAAGGCACGCGTTAACACAGAACGCAGCCAGTAAACGCAAAATAAACATCTAATGTTATGCTCAATTATTGTTATGGCGTTGCGACTGTTATGCGAGACGCTTTGTTATTTGTAACGTTTTATTGCTCGGCAATAATTAAGAAATGGGTTGATGTAAAATTATAAATGGTCCGCCTGATAAAAAACCTGGATACCTTTAATCAAGAAATTGCATTTTTTGCGCATAAGAAAGCGTTTTGTTTTCCCAATATTTATAAAGGAATCACTCTGTCACAATATAGTCGACGCTTCAATTTTGATCCATTCTTTATATTTTATTATTTTATGAGTGACTCATTAAGTGGAAAACGTTGACTCAGAAAAGTTTATGTTGTTCAGAACAGGTCTTAGTACCATGATTGATTCTGTAACTGTGAATAACAGCGTTGCCGTGTCCACTTTTGAATTATTTTAATACCAACTCAACACACGGCAACAAAAGCTGAGACAGGGCCTTTTTGACCACATAAATATATTGTATTTTCTATTTTATTAAGTATACAATGATTTGCTTTTTTTCGTTCTTTTTACATTGTTTTTTTTTTTGTTTTGTTTTCTTTGTTTTGTTTTCTTTGTTTTTGTTTTCTTTATCGTTGAATTGTTTTGTACTGTTATAGTCTTGTAATGTTAATTTTGTGGTCAAATAAATGTATTTTCTTTCTTTCTTTCTTCTTTCATATACTCGACATTCATCATAAGGGTACTGCCGGTTTTGTCCGACAAGTTCGAGTAGGTGAAATTGGTTTAGGTGCCAAAAGTCAAACGTTGAGACCAAAATCGGGGGTGATTTCTTTATTAATTTGGTAATTCAAATAGATCAAGAAGTCAATGAGGCGGAAGACTCGATACTGAGTTGGCAGTTCTTGGCAGGCATCCACACCACTATGCTAGATATCATCCCGTGAAATAGGCATATTAAGAACTTCTGCATTTTGGGAATTGGAGACTTACTAGCTAAGTAAACGGTACTGGGTATCTACCGGATAGCAACAATGATGTAAAAAGGTATGGATTCGTAATATGCTCACAAAACAATCGAAAAAAGTGTTTCGAATGCAGCGACAGCAAACATACACATATTTCGCACACATTTACCTAAACAAATGAATACAAACTGTACTCTCTTCGGCAGTTCGTTTTTGAGGCATGGATGGCGTATCTACCTTTATATATACAGAATATCATTGGGTAGCAAGCGCAGGCTTATGTTGACAGAAACTGTTACTGGTTTCCTTAGATACTGCATCCGTCATAGGCAAGCATATCAAAAGCCGTTAAGTGGGCGAGATTGTATTTCCACTAACTTTATAACATAAAAAGTCTTTTTCGTATTGTATAGTAACTCAATATTTTTTTTAATGATCAAAATCCGTGATGTTATGTTCATACCTTTCATAACAAAATCAAATATAAAGCACTGGAAATAATCAAATTAATACAGGCTTATGGAATAGGCGTATGTTTTATAGATGGATTAATATAAAGCCTAATTATTGAAAAATTTGGTATTCCAAGATTTAACTTGATAAGAAATTACCTTTCTGATAGAGTAGTCCATATTTTATGGAAGTGTAAATATTTGTATTATTCGTTCAGGTCTGGCGCATGTGACAATGTATAGGTATATACATGGCTAACAATAATTTACATTACCATAAGTAGAAAGAGCAAAGAAATGCTTGAGAAGTCAGTTAATACAGCTACGCAAATGTTTCAAATGGCAACTGATTTTACGATTTTCTCGTTCAAAACAGAAAATGCTATATAAAACCACAAAAAGCGTCCAGCTAATCATCGAGGCATAGAAGATTGAGTTATAGGAGATATATTCGTAGGTACAAAGATGAAACATTGAAATTGGCAACCATAGTTACACCTGTGAAACATACGATAGGTGTTAGAATCAAAGATGTTTGTTTTTTGGGATGGTTTTCTTTACAGCAGATCGTAATCATAAAAAAATACTTAGGTTGTTCTTAACAGTAAGTGTCCCACAAAATATATTTTGTATTTTAGTACTGAACCCCAAAGAGCAATTATCAAATAATATTAAGACCAGATCATTGAATGGGTATTGAATTAGGTAAATCAACTAGGTACCCGATTACAAAAGTATCACGAGTTTGAAGGGTTACCTAATTTTTTCGAGTCTTAATTTGAATCTTGAGAGCACTGTGGCGTGGCAGCAGTGTAAAATGAAAAACGAAACGAAATAAAAACTTATATTCCGACACACAATAAATCTACACACACACACAGTAAATTGAGAACAATAACAGTCATGTGGTCATCATAATGGTTAGAGGTAAATAAGAGTCTAGGGATGAATCCAAGAACCACTATAAATTTTAAAGGTACCAAAAGTTAAAAGACAAATACTGGAGATTTTGAGAATTTCAAACGCACAATAAATGCATGTTAGAATTATCATGTTAAAATTAAAAAAGTAGGTACTCCATATTGTAGTGGAAGGGCGCCAAAATTCATGACCGTGATTGGTATCAAAAAAGAGGATAAACGGGAGCCTTTACCAGTATGAATCCAAAGAAGCTCCCCTAGATCTATGCTTGTTAATAATAACTTCCGTTCGTCAATAAAATTAGTGAGCTACGGGTAGGGTTACCAGATGACAGGAATTTTCCTGACATGTCCGGAATTGTAGCTCTCTGTCAGGGAAAAAGGGAAAATATGTAATTGTCAGGAATTTTTAATAAAAGAAAAATATGAAATATTAAAATATTATTTATTACGCCCCTACCGCACCTATGCTTAAGTAATAGAACAGAACAGAGGAAAAAAAATATTCTAAAGAGCGGGTATTTACCTACATTTACCCACTCACTAGAAGTCAGGAAATTTATTGCAAAATCAGGGATTTTTTCAGGAAAAATTTTTTTCGGGCTTGGTAACCCTAGCTACGGGTATAAACTATATAGAGCATAGATAAATAAAAGTGAGCCCAACACCAAATGCACATGTCCAGGTATACCTACATATCAAATCAAATCATACAAAAATATCAAATTATTGTAAATTCTTTGTGAACCAATTTCAGTGAGTTTAGTATTTTATCAACTAGGTATCTTTAACCTCCTCTTGATGGTCGGAACTGCGAAAGTTGGCTGGCGGAGAAAAGCGGAGGGAGGACTGGACTCCAGACATCGCGGAACTCCGTAAACCTACCAGCAGTGAACTGCTTCTTTCATGTTGAAACAATCGAGCAAGCGATCTTTATCTATTACATATAAATAAAATTGGAGTGCCTGTTTGTAATATTGAAATAAATTTATTTTTCTTCATGCGTATGAATATTTATACGGTACAAATACCCAAATAACAATTTTTAAAGTTTTTGTCTGTTTGTTGCGGGTGATCTCTGAAACGGCTGGATATTGGCGGGACTTTTTTTTGGCAGGTAGCTGATGTAATAAAACATAAGCTACTTTTATTTTAGCAAATACTTCTTATTTTAGCAAATAAAAGCAATTTTCTGCCGTGCGGCCGCGCGTCGCGGTAGCTGCGCGCTTTTATGTATTTTATTACTGCATAATAATATAATCTTATAACGCGGGTAATACCGTGGGAACAGCTAGTGTTGAATTTAACGATCTCTCACAAAAAAAACTTTTAGCCGATATCTTCTAAAAAGCCTATTATAATTGATTCTATAAAGAATTCTATTACGGGGAAGCGTGATCCTAAAGTATTGTCATCTTATTCTTCAAGAAGGGTGATAAAACTCTCGTGAAGAATTTTAGACCGATACTTAGATAGCACTCTGAGTCACATTTGTAAGTTGTTTTCCAGAGTTGTAACGAAACGTCCGTCCGAAAGCGGACTGTGGTTGGAATTCGTCAAGTCTAATGGCGGACTTGACGAATTCCAACCACGGTCCGCAGGCTCAGCAAGTTGGAATGGCAATGGGCTGGTGAGAGTATGTCGCAGAACCGATGGCCGTTAGAGCAGATGAGTTCTGGAGTGGAGACCGCACCTTGGTTAGCGTACGTAGGAAGCGCCCTCCAGCCCAATGGACTGACGACTTGCGAAAGGTCGCTGGTGGAGGTTGGATGAGAAAAAGCAGAGGACCGGGATATCTGGCGCAAACTGGTGGAGACCTACATCCAGCGGACTGCGATAGGTTGAAGAGATTACGGTAAAGACAGATCCAGAAATTAAAGTTGATACATTTATCAAGTCTAGTAAAACTAGTTAAGTATATGAGTTCTAACATAACGACTAATATCTTATAACAGTGCAACTACACTGTAGTTCAAGCACCAGCAAAGGCGTTCAAATAATACCGACATGTGTTTTCATTAAAAAGTTAATAGCGGTAAGCTTGTGAACTTCGGAACTATGTTTATTTCGCATTCTCATGATACATATATTTGACAACCAAGGTAGGTATTTCATTTAATAGCTACGTAAGATCTAGTAACAAATTTATTTAGTTACATACAACAAACGAAGTTCGTCACCACTAAGCTCGTTAGATCTTTCAAAAAATAAAGATATGAGAAAAACACTATCTGTAGGTAAATATAAAATTTTAGGTATCAGTTATGTCATTTCTACGCAGGGTAGACCGTATAAAGTGATTTGTGGGAGTAAGAAGGCTGCGGCCTTAATAGGACCTGCCTCAATACATATTCCAGGGTTTCAATTCAAATATAATTTACTTTAAAGACATCTCTTACGTCTAGACGTCAAAAATGTTTGTAACAGTACAAGTGCTAGGATATAGAATTTATTTAATAGTTAGCTTTTCAATATTTGGTTTGTGATGAAAATGTATAGTCTAGATAGGTACCAAAAGAGTTAGGTGATAACCAAAAGATGCCATTATAGTAGATAAATTGATCCGGAATCTTTCTCCCTGTAGGTACAACCTGCAAATTGTGGATAAAATTAAACAACATTTACCTGGATTAGGTTGCGTCTGGTAATTTGGTTTCTTCATCCACTCATATGGGGAGCGTGGTGGTGCCGGCGGCTGTGCCGGTCGTGACCCAGGCGAGCCTTCTCCAGGGCTGGCGAGGTCCCCCCTTGCCGGGGACGGTATATCCGTGATCTCCCGATCCCCCGGCTCCCTCTTTGGAAAGTGATGAGGGTCCGGTGCCCACTCGCCGCCCGCCGGCGCTCCGTTCCACGCGCACCACTGCTGCTCCTCGAAGTTCTGGTGCTGCCAGCCGTACCAGCCGCCCCCGTATTGCCCGCTCTTGCCTTGGTACATGGCGAGCGGATTAACGTAATTCACCATGCTTCGATCACCGTCCGGGCATCGCACACACACTCGCTGTCACAACACTGTTCGTCGTTGCACGAGACACACTTCACGGGCCGTTGCGTTTGCGACTGAGCGTGGACAGGCGAGCATTGGCTGCTGTCGGCGAAACGGGAGGGCGAAGGCTAAAACAACGGGCGGCTTAAACCAACCAATAGCGGCTGCTAACCCACCCGCGCAGACCTGCCCGCCGCCTTTAATTTGCCTAATTACAACAAAAATAATGACGTCGACTTAATGACCGATTCGTGTACGTTGCAGGACGAATGCAATCTTTGGATGTGCTAGTTTAATGATTGCAGTAATAAAATCAAAATGAGATTTTTTTTTAATTGCAATTTTAATGCATTTAATAAATTGAGTGGTATATTAAAGGGCGAGTATATCCGAATCGAATAATTTCACCGAAGCTTCTTGACTATCAATATTGCTGTACCTACTTACCGCAGTCCAAAATAATTCCTAAGGTGGATTTACGTTGTTTATGTCTAAGAATAAGTTATACATATTTTTAATTCCTATTTGCCTATTGTTGAACCTATACCTACCTAGGTTTGAGTTACAATTACCAACATGGTATGTCCTACTTACATACATAATATAACTAACGATATTTGAAAAAGTTAGAGAATATGTATAGAGCTACTTTAGATAAGTACTTACTTACTTGCGATTTTTAAGTTAGTCAATTACGGTTAAATTGATATCTACCTAATTCAGAGATGATAAATTATGTTAGGTAAGTACTACCTGTAACTATTCGATTCTAACTTACCTTTTATTTAACAAAAAAATGGTTTTAAAACATCTTTTTACATACCTATATAATAAGGATATTAGGCAAATTCCTATGTTTTTTTTGCTTTAATCAGAGATAATATCTTTATCGATGATTAGGTATATTTAAAAGAATTTTGTTACTTGTTTGTACATAGATATATGATACATTATTTATCTGTGTTATGACATGACTTAGTATCGGATGCAAAATCTACTCGGGTATCTATTTATTCCATATTTTATACTTAATATAATAAATTATAATGTTTAATAGTGGCCGCGGTATAAGATATTCTTCCGCGGTAAAACGTACCCTGTGTTCAGGGTGCTTTTCAGGGTGCCAGAGAACTCCATACTAAATTTTAATAAAATCGCTTCGTGTGAGCTGCACGCGGTACTGAACCGTACTAGGACATTGCTTTTTTATAAATTAAAAATTATTTTTAAATAAAAGTAGCTTAAGTTGCCTACTCCACAATACATTCAACAACCTGCCAATGAAAGCCCCTCCATAATCGGTTCACCATTTCAGAGATTAGCCGGAACAAACGGACCGACAAAAAATATAAAAATTTACATATTTTAGTGTAGGATATAGGTAGGCACCGTGTACCTATACATACCTATAGGTATTTACTCAAATGCATGTAGTAAAAACGGTTATTCAATATTTCTAAAATCCACTTGAAGCAATTCTTAACAGCCAACACCACCTCGCCGCGCGGAGCCAGTCTCAACCTCTGCAGGTTTAAACCTCTAGGTATTCGCGTTACCAGGACGATCCACTCTCCTTAAAATAATCACTAGGTTACTAATTCCTCCCTACAACGTTTGAAACTGAAACCCGTGTTCCACTATAGGACGCCCTAAATCTCATTGAAGATTTTTAGGCTGAAACCAACGGCGCTTGCACTTACTCGTGCAGTAGTGAAAGCCATCAAACGACATACAGCAGAAGTCTTTCCAAAACAAGCAATTTATTATTTATTTATAAAACCAAAAAAACAATCACTGAATTTACAAGTTTGGTTACATTAATCTAAATTTAGTGCTAATGTGATGTTTTAATTATAGGCTGCCACGACATGCATAGCATTTCCTTAAAAAGAAAAAAATCTATAAATTTAAATTTTAAACACATGCTGCAACTGTGGCAGCTGCAGAAGCCTACGATAATTAGTCTTGGATCAGGAATTTCTACTAATGCAGCACCAAAGAAGCAGCACAGTTGTATTAACAATAATACTTAATATTAGTATGCACAGAAATAAGCAATCATTCATAAATTCATCTTAACTATTTCAAGCCGAGCTATATGTAGGTACGTTCATTATGCCCACCTACGGTTATTGTTTGTTTTTAAGTGTCGTAATAATCTGGACATGAAATCCATAAATCACTAAACTCATTTGAACTGTGGATAGTGTTTAAAATCATTTCAGCACTAGATGTAGGCGCCTACATCTATTATACCTGTATAGTTCTTAATAAAATAGGTGACTGGGGTGAGTGGTTAGGTAGGTACATATAAGTACATTTTTTTTTACCATCTACCTACCTATTCAATTTATGTCACCATGTCATCACCAATATGCTATGAAATTCATGTTTTTAGTTATACATGCGCTTAGGTATTATCCTTGTACATTCATCTGCATTGTGATAAGCAAATTGAAATCTATGAATACCGTACTGAAATTCCTTAAAGTGATGGTTCTTTAAAATACTAGATACAAAATCAATGTTAATTATACCTAGGTATATCCAGACGTAAAGCTTCTTTCTCATCTACTATATTTACAAAATCCGTTCTATATGACTCTATAGATACATAATGATATTATTGGCATTGTATTGTGTATTAGTTAATTTGATATATTGGCTCTTGATTTTTTTTCAAATAAATTATTAAAACCCTTAACTTAAAATTTCTCAATTCAAAAGCCCGCCTCGTGTAATTTATAGAATTCCTAGTTGCTTTATTAGATATTATACAATTTTGACAGCGGTCAGACATTTCAACCATTTATTGTGCCTACCATCACAGAAAAACGAGAATTTAAACTTTTTTTTGTTGACAAAGGCGCCGCCAACCATTCATATAAGCCTTATCTGTATTACCTGCTCACTGATAGGCTAGGTACGTAAAGAGTCGGGTCGAAGGTAAAGGTCTTTGTTGTGCATACAATAACAGTATTAAAGAATACAAACAAATAGCGAAATAAAACTAAGCGCCGCGCCCGGTATTTCTGAAGACACAATTCGCGCAGGTGCGACCGAATTTCTTTACAATTAACCACGTGTTATTTATTTCCTTCAAATAAGGATTAATTTATTAGTTTTAATAACCAGGACGCAGTTTGCTCACTTGATGGTAACAATGATGCTTGAGAAAATATTTTTCACCAACTCTGCATAATTCGAGACTTCCGACCTTCAGATATTAAATTAAACACAGAAATAAAAAAACTCCATTATTTCACGGGAAGATAACAAGAACTGCGGTAAGAACCATCTTCCTAGACCACCTTAACTATCGAGCCTACCTAACTAAACAGATTACGTTGTTCTTTTCAATAAATAACAAAAATAATTAAATTATTTTCGAAGTATTGAGACTATGTCAGTCCAAGTACATGAATAGCTTAGCTGCGTTGGAAGCTCGATTAGAAAGGATTAGGCATCAACATGAATGTCGAGTACATCACTCATCTTGGATTTGAAGTGGTGTGTCTTAAAATGAACATGGACAAGATGAAAGCCATGTCTAACATCCATGATGTACCTATCTATACCGATAGCAGTTAGGAGTTCTGTTCTCGAAGTTGTAGTCAAATATGTATACCTGGGATAAGCAGTCCATATGTGGTCTTTGAGATGGAGGTTTCTCGTCGAATCCACTTAAAATGAGCAGCATTTGGGAAGTTAAGGAAATCTTTTTGAGACTATTTACAAGGCATATTTTTTCTATATATTATTATTGTTTTGCAGAATGCTTCTATGGCCGAATCTACAGTGGTATATTCTCATGCTGGGGCCAGACCAACGGGAAATGTCATTAATTGAAGCGTTCACTTCAGGTTTGGCCACCACATAAACGCGATAATTGTTAATTATAAATACATAACTAACTTTGGGAAAATTTCATTTTGCATAATTTCCCTAAGAATATCAAATCCCGCCACGTACCAATATGTTTTCGAAATTATATGTACGTTTTTCGATGCTCTTACGGTGAAGGAAAACATCGTGACGAAACCTGCACAGCCGCACCCCTGCGAAGAAATTCAATGGTTGTGCGTGGAGTCGTCCAGTCCACACTGGGCCCGCGTGGACGATTAAGGCTTCTAGTCACACCCTATACGGGTAGGCTCGTACCCCTCTGTGGATACGTCCCCACTGGGCTGATGATGATGATAACATTTATAAGGTGGCATACTATGCATATGGCAGAATTTTAAAATGAAATGAATGATGAATTCATTTTGTTTTGTTATTATTTCATAAGAATTTCATTTTGTTATTATTTCATAAGGCTAGGTGTGGCCACCACTTAAACGCGAAAATTTTCAAAGGCATTAACAACGCCGTTGTGTGGCCCCAGTATATGCCATAACTACTGCGATAAATTTAACGTGCAATCACGACGCTTACTGACAATATCAAGTATGACCGCTTCAACGCATTAATTCTCGAGTCAATGATGTACCGACAGTCGAGTTATCGTCGAACGACAAACAGCGTTTTAATGCCGTTGAAAATGATCGCATTTATGTGGTAGCCACTACTGTCATTATCGTCCGTGCAATGCGTTAATTATACGAATTTTTTAACGTGAATTAATGACATTTACTGTTAGTGTGGCCCCAGAGTTAAAATGGCGTTAGACGATAAGCCCTAGTATGGCCCCTGCAGTACAATGATATCATTTTCATATATGTGACTCACATTCAAATTTCAATCATTCATTTCATTCTAGGGCTGCCAAACGTACACTGAACACTCGCACAACCTCGTAAAATTATGGACGAGATTTCTTAATATGACCATGTAAAACATAAAAACTAGTGACATCCACCAAAACTTGAACTTTTTGCATCAAAAATTCCATCAGTCACATTTTGGCGATTATTGTCTGTAGACTGTAGATAGAAAAACCCTGATTATTGTACCATTTTGTTCCCCGCAAATTAGTCTCTATCCATGGTCTTCCACCGGCAAATCCCCGAATATCAAAAGATTCTAATTTCACTATTTACTTTTGCTTCAGTAATGATATTTTGTCGGTAAGAGGTAAGCTTGCAAATGTTTACTTTATTGTGTCATAATTCCTTAAGCAGATATTACACTAATTGATCTGCAGGCATGTTGAATGGTGAAGTAGACATGGTGGGGCAACACTACCGCGTAATGCTATTAATTATCCCGTTGATGGGTGTTAACGTCAGGTGTGGCCACCACACGCGATTATTTTTCAACGGCATTAACAATAATGGCTAAGGAATAGCGTGACGAGAAAGTAATTGCGTTTATTGAGGTTCTGCAAACAGGACCATGCTTGAGGGATGCAATTGTATCATCCACCATCTTCTCTTTCTTCATTCGGTAATGATTAAATAAATTATAGCGTTGATTGTTAAACGTTAGAGTGGCCCCAGCATAATAATGACCTTGTTTATTTAACATTTAGGCAGGCTTCAGATCGAAATGTGTACTAACTGTTTTAGTTCAAGAGCCTTTATTTTGAATATAACATGTTTTCAATGCGGAAAAGCGTTTTCTTAAACGTATGAGGCTTGATAGTCAAAACACGACCTATTTGGCTGCATTTGGATAATCTTTGATCTTTTCTGATCTTTTCGGTGTTGGCACTTGGCAGCCCTGTTTCATTCGTTCAGTTCTAAGGATGAGCAAATCGATAAATATTGAATCGATAGTTGAAAAAATTATCGTTGATTATCGAGGAAAACTTTAATAATCAATATTTTATCGATTACGATTATCTAATAATTTTAAAAACGTTTTTGTGGCTTCAAATTAGTCCAAAAACATAACAAATTTTAATCCAGGCATGAATAAACGAATACGTATTCAGAGTGTTACTAGACACATATTTTTAAGAATAGCTCATACAAAATTTATTTAAAAAAAAAAAAGTACCTAATATTATTATTATGGATACTGATTTTCTTTTACAACAACAATACGTCCGATATGACAACGTATTCCTTATAGTAAAAAATATTTACTATAAGGAATAATTTTTTATCGTTATTTATATTGAAAAATAATCGATATTTAGATAAATCGACTATTTATGCCCAGGCTTATTCAATTCTATTTTTTTCTGACATTCATTCTGATTCATTCATTCATTCATCGTGTGGTATTCGGTTTTAGCGCATCATTGTAATTTCTTGTATTTTCAAAACGTTTTGTGGGATTCAATTAGTCTTTCTGTATAATATTTACTTTAGGATTTTAAAGGCGATTATCCAAGTAGTCAAACAGCATGTCGAGTGATAATATTGAAAAACTGTATCGAAATTACGATATACTGGCGGACGCCAAAGAAGACATTTCTAAAGTAGATAACCTAAATTTTCGTCATATATATTTTTAATATTAAGAAATGATTGTACTTAGATTAACAAATCTTTATTTTAGCATGAAAAGGAGTATTTGGAAATATTGGCAGCAGTAAAGGGGTCCGACAAAGAAAAACGATTAGCATCACAGTTTATTGCGAAATTCTTCCATAGCTTTCCTAACCTTTCCGAACAAGCAATTGAAGCCCAATTTGATCTCTGTGAAGATGACGATGTTGTTGTAAGTAACATGATATTTTTACTATATAGTTTTTGTTTATTGTATGTGTGCGATCGTGGTATTTGTTTACTCGGTATCTTTGTAAATACAGTGCATCTGTTGTATGTAGATAAGAAAACAAGCCATCAAAGATCTACCAGTGCTATGCAAAGAAAATAAAGAAAACACACAAAGGATTGCTGATATCTTGGCACAGTTACTTCAGTCAGAGGACTCTACAGAAATAAATGTGGTGACGAATTCATTATTAGCCATCCTGAAAAGTGATCCGAAAGGAGCCCTTACAGGTATATTCTCGCAAATACATCAGAGTACAGACAGTGAAGTCACCAATGAAATTGTAAGAGAAAGATGCATAAAGTTCTTGGCAACTAAAATAAGGCAGCTTGGAAGAGAAGTAATCAATAAAGAAGCTGAGGACCTTATTATTGCAGAATGCAAGAAAATTCTAGAGGTATGTAGGCACTGACATCTCATAATTAAGGCATGTGGTATTTTTAAAAATTAAATGGTTTTGTTAGGACTTTTGCTTATTGATTTACTAGGAATTGATGATAAACATTACTTAATTATCCTCATTATCTAGTTCTTTTTAATATAACTTGTCTAAAGAGGATCCGTATCTGTTGATTGCTAACATTGTTTCTGTAAAAGTACATGTTCTCAAGTTACAATAAATTTTAACTCCAGCTATAGTAAAAGACTGTTGCAGATGCTGGTGCCCACCTCACAATAAATGGGTGTTTCAGACATGAGCTTTATATAATCATCATCATCATCAGCTCATTAAACATCCCTACCGAGGGGCACGAGCCTACCCGTACAGGGTGATTAGGCCTTAGTCATCCACGCGGGCCCAGAGCAGATTGGACGACTTCACACACAACCTTCGAATCTCTTCGCAGGCGTGCATGAAGGTTTCCTCACGATGTTTTTCTTCACCGTAAGAGCGTCGGATAACGTACATATATTTTTCGAAAATTCGAAAATACATTGGTACGTGACAGGATTTGAACCTCAGCCCTCCCGGTAGGAAGGCAACAGTCCACACCACTGAGCCACCGACGCTCTTTATATAATAAAAGTTCTTATTAAGTAGCTTAATACATAAAGAGAAAAAGACAAAAGCATTTATATATGGATTTGTCTATATATATGAAAGAATATATGTGTGGATGATAGTGATAGTAGGTAGATAGTGTATATAATATCTCCTACTACTAGGAGATATTCTTTGAAGATAATGTTGCATTTATATATATTTAACTCATTATTTAATCTATTATATAATAGCAGGGACAGGTAATCATAGTGGTGCTTTGCCAATACCAGCTGGTAGCCCGTTGTAGTAAATACTTTATATTTTCTTCTTTTGTTGGCAAAGAGGTCGGGAACAAACATGGATTTGTGCTCATGAAGACAGTATTCAAAATAAATAATGTTCTTTTCGATAGAACCTCCCAGATATCATAGATTGGTTTGGCCGATATCTGATTGGTTTGTGAGCCATCACATTTAGGACTGCCCTTTGTGTTCCTTCAAGCTGAATTATTTTAGACCTTCCAACTGTATCCCAATTGGTAAAGCAGTACATAATTATGGATTGCGCTAACGCAAAGTTAACTGTTCTTTGAGTGTTCAAGTCAGCTCCAACTCTCAGTTTACTGGACACGAAAATGAGCTTACAAGCATGAATTGTTACACAATGAGTGTATTCAGTCTAAGACATTTAAACACTGTCAATTGTTACACAAAAATATTTGATATTGTGTGTACGCAATATTATGGGACAGGAACAGGGATGCTTGTTGCAGTTGTTAACGGATATCTCAAACAATGAATAGAGCTGCAATGTGAGTTAAGGAGCAAATGTAACAAACTTAGGTTTGGTGTTAAAAGATTACGGGTTAACCACACTCCCTTGTAGCTCTTTCTTTTTTTCTAGCTACACAGAATTTTAAACCAAATTGGATTTTCAGGATGTTGTAGCTGAAGAATTTGAGCATATTATGGAAATACTTACCTGGTCAAGACTTGGTAAAACTCCAGCTGGAAAAAAAGAGTTGGTGCAGCTGGTGGCAGCTCTGGCATTTACCCCAGATGACTGGCATCCTGAAGATGCAGAATATGTTGACAGAATAATTCAATGTTCTCAACATGCTGTACCTTTATTCTCGGTGAGTAAAACAGCTTTTTTCTAGGTGTGTGGGTGCTACCCGCAGTATAATAATAATCTGTATATTGCCCAACTGTGAAACATAGCGTATGTGTTAATCCAGAGTGTCAGCTAACTTCATACCAAATTTTATTAAAATTGCTTCCGCCATTAAAAATGAAAAAGTAACAAACCTACACACTCACAAACTTCTTTTTAATATTAGTGTGATTTTCTCAAAAGTGACTTAGTTATCGGATATAAGTTATCTGTGGGTAACTCAACTCACTTATTTCGAATACTATAGCAGTGATGTTCTTAACATAGATTTGGTCAAGGTAAACCTCTAATATGCAGGGTGATTATAATACAATACAAAATGCATGCACATCTGTGCCACAGTATACTAGCAGATAAAGTTGAGTGGGTAAGTCAGTGAAATTACTAGATGCTGTCACTACAGCATAAAAAATAACAGTAGTTTAGTTAAGGTTACCACACTTGGTAACCTTAACTAAACTACTGTTATTTTTTCTTGTCTCTGATAACTTGTTCTGTTGAAAACTGCCATTCTCATCATACATACCAAAGGTAGACCAGGCACCCATAAAAGTTAAAAGATATTAAAGTAAGTGAATAGTGGATCAATTTGGAAAAAGGGGTAAATCTTCATAAATTTGAGTGACTAGAATCCAGACAACAGAATCATGTTAATACCAAAACATGTCAGACCCTCTCAAGAGGAAGAACTACTACATATAGTATGCCATGTTTAAAATGTTTATTGTTTATATTTCAGTCGCAAGTGGATTCTAACCAATTCCTGAACTTCTTTTGTGAGCATGTATTGCCAAGATGGGATGATATCACTATATCAGAGGGGGGCGTTGATTCCAAACTTGAACTGTTGAAAATTTTTGCTGAGGTTACTGAACATTGCGGTGAGGTTGAAAATGTACAAGAGAAGATCAACACTGTATATGATATTGTAATGGTAAGTGCTCTTTATATAAATACTTCAGGTTTTATTAATTCATTTAGGTATATAATTGTCATATTAGAACAACTGATTAAAATGAATGATGTAAGATTTTTTTTAAATTTGTGTCTTGCTGACTTATGGAAATTATTATGTTTATGTGAATCCCAAGCTTAATGTATCGAGAGAACAACAAATGAAGCTTGCTAGTGACCAACAGCCTTAATAAGGTTTTAAGGTCAACTATATTCAAATGAATGTATACATAAACACAATACAATTCATGTGTATATATTATTATAAATTCAAAGTTATTTAATTTCTTGTTAGATTAAAACTATTGTTTTTTTATGTCCATAGAAATACTTACCAGAAGCACCCCAAGATAATGAAGAGAGCACTACTGAGAAATCAAAGGATGAGGCCAAACCAGAGGAAAATGCATCTGTGCCATCACTACAGTTCTCACATGTGGAGTGTGCTTTATTTGCACTCCATTCATTGTGTAGAAAAGCTCCAGAAGCTCTAGGAGCTGATACAACAAAGTTAAAAGCTCTTCGTTTGCGATTACAATACACTGCGAGGCTTACACAAGGATACATAAAAAAACTTAAAGAAGTAACACAGGTATTCTAGTCGATTCCTATTGGACATGCATAATTTTATTGAATAAAATTTTGTTGTTAAATAGAATTGACAATTTTTTTCAATTTACAGAGCAAAAAGGGAGAGGATGCTAATACTGAAGAAAACAAATTAAAGATTGCTGCCTTGAAGACAACATCAAACATTAATACTCTTATTAGGGATATTTTCCGGACTCCGCCAAGTTTTAAAAGCAAAATACAACTGTCATTCCAGTCAGTCAAAAAAGCTGAGAAAGAGGTATGGTGTATAAAACAAAAACATATGCCTTTTTTTCTAAGTAGGTACGAGTAACACTGCAGTGACAGATATTGTCCTGTGGAATAAGTGTTATGTGCACTTTTGTGTTTCGGGTGGGATTAGCTAGTCAAATTACCGGTATATGAGAACTGACATCCATTGTCTCTGATAGCAGGGCAGTATTGACAAAGAATAGTCACTTTATATACCACCATCTCAAAAAAAAATTATAAGTGATATAACAATTTTGCAGGAGAAATCCAAAACCCTTTTTTCAATATATATGTCTTCACTATTTATAGTATAGAATTGCGGAATACATCAAATGAAGTCTTTTTTTTAATTTTTATTGTATTATTTATATTTTTATGAATTATGAAATTATTGAATAAAAATATTAGTAAAAAAAAAAACTCCATGAATGTACTTTAGGTACCATACTTTTCAAGTTAAATTGTATTGAAGCCCAGCTGTGTAACATTATCTTACAAAGATATTCACTGATTTCCGACCCGTCGTGTGTTGCTTTACAATGCCGATCCAATTCATGTAATTAAATTAAAATTATTTTCATTTACAGGAAAAGCAGCCAAAGATTGTACAGGAGACAGAAAAAGCAGGGGCCGGTCAAAAGCGCCATCAACCTATAACGTTTGATAACGGTGAAGAGAAAGAGTCGCCTGAAAAACGTGCACGTAGTGGTGATAAGAATGTCAAAATGTACACCCCGCCGTCAGGGAAATACAGTTCAAGACTTAACAATACTGGAAGGTTCACTGGATCAAATCCTGGGCGCGGCAGGGGTGGCTATGGTAGACGTGACTTCAGAAGTAACGGCGCTCCATTTAAAAGGCGCAACAATTACTAAAACCGACTTAGACATGACATAGAACTTGACTTCTGTTTTTTTATTTATACTTTTATTTTGTGGTGCTTTGAGCATAAAGCACAAGAAGATAACATCCAAATCATTTGATAAATGTGTTATGATGAATGAATTGGGCATTTTAGTTTCGACTATTTCCTAATCATCCTTTAAGCCCTACATTTGAGGGAATAAGACTTTGAAGTATTTGTCTATGAAATATGTCCTGCATTCATTTTTCTAACAGTTAATAGCTAGTGTAGAGGAGTTCCAGATGAAGACTTTTGTAAATTTGTTTCAGGTATATTATCTTCTGGTTGTTTGTTTCTTCGTTGTAAACCATTCTACTAGTCCTGTCTTAAACTCTTTTCAGTTTTTGTAAACTTGCTGAATTTCTTAAATGGTAAGTAAATAATATCACACTTTATTTCCATATTCAAAAACAATTTTTTTTGACGTAATCTGATGAGGAAAGCTCTTTTGAAATATATGTAAGTATTGTATTAGTGAATAAGTAGTATTTAAAGAATTCCTGGCACATCCAGCACAGGATACCGCAATTTTACCACACTACAGTGTAAATCTGTAAGTAGATTTTTTTAACCTCCTCACATAGTGCTCTAAGTGGCTGCCATTCTAACAGAAGGTGATTATCTCATTCTTGGTAAGTATTATTATGGAACCAGAATAAGTTCGTATTTCAGATTGTCCTCCAATGCCGAGCCTGGGACTAGGTGCACCAAAACGTTTTGTGTCAATGGGAATGTAAGGTTTAAAGTCTTAAACAATAAATAATATAATATAAATATATTTGTTTTTCTAACAATTAAATTGTTACATAACCTGCGCAAAATAATATACTATGGCAGTCAATCTGACTGAGTAATTATAAGTTTTATTTTTCCGTAATGACCATTCGCCATTGTCTTCGCACCTTGAACGGACAAGTGGCGACCTCAGGTGGCTCTCAGCCCAAAAATTTACACCCAAAGCTTGTGACCCAAAATGTATGATTTCATTGTTGTTACGAATCTTGTTGTCATCATCATCGTCAGCCTACACAGGCCTCCCCGCACAGGATTGCTACCGGCAGATCGGGCCGCCTTATTTTTTCACTATTGTAAAATGTTAAGCAACTCTGTCAATCCTCAGTAAAAAGTCGCCCTTTTACAATAAGTACCTACTAAGAACAGCTTTTCAAATCTTTTTTGATCTTTTTCAATCACCTTCCTAAAATGGTGACAATGTGAGACGGGTTGGACCTCAGACCAAGAACGGTTTAACGGTCCATCTCTTTAGTAGGTAATTATATGATAAACTATTTAATGAAACCTATTCTCCAGGCCCGAAAATTAGAATTTAGGAATCCTGGTTTATTTCATGAGGTGAATCTAAATAATAGTACTAGGTGGTAGACTCGATACGAGTCATCTAGGTAGGTACCACCACTGCAGTGCCAGATATTGCCCGTGAAACAGAAGTGTAATGCATTTTGTGTTTCGTGATGAGGGCACTGAAGCTAGTGCAATTACCCGGGTATAAGAGACCTAACATCTGTTTCTCGGGTGACGGGCGCAGTGCGGCATTGATGCTGAATTTATTAGATTACTTACTTGAGGTAAAATTTGATGTATTACACTTCTTATAATGTACTTATTTCATCTATTCTTATCAAAAAAAAGTTATTGGTCTCCTTCAAGGCCGCTTGCATGGTCAGGCGTATCACCTATGTAGCTCAGGCTGTCTAGTCAAATCATCAAATTAGGATAATTTTTTGTAGGTCGATAGAGCTTTTATGTGACGGCCAAACACTCTTTCAAAATCTGTGACGCCACAGAACCTTAGATGTTACCAGTGAGCGTTACGACTTACGCCAGTGGAACATTATCGAGTTTCTTGACTTCAAGCATATAAAAAAGTACTCTGTGACAAGCAGACACAATATGATTATCAGGTGAGCGCCCTGACCGTCCTGTTAACATCGTGACATAAAAGCAAAATAAGAAACACCTTAGTAACTACATTATGAGTATGAAGGTATGGCTCAACAATAATATTTTGGGTATTATTAAAGCATCTTTGATAAGCTTTTAGTTACGACCCTTTAATTACTAATAGTCATCATCATTCAGACGACCCATTTGGTGTAATGTTTGAGACATCAGCTTATTACACCAAGGGTTCCGAGTTCGATCCCCGGGCAGTATAAACATTTGTGTGTGCATGAACGTGTCTGTTTGTAATGGGTGTTTTCTATGTATAATATGTATGTTTTTTCAAATAATGTATAAGTATGTTTATCAGTTGTTTAGTACCTTCACAAGCTCTTCGATTAAAATGGGGCCAGATGGCGCTGTGTGAATGTCAGTGGATATTTATTTATCATCAGCTCATGTCCCCACCGAAGGGGAGAAAGAGAGGAGAGGGGAAGTGCGACTTCGCGCACAACCTTTGAATCTCTTTATAGGCGTGCGCAAGTTTCCTCGCGATGTTTTCCTTCAACTTAAGAACGTTGGATAAATGTAAATAATATAATTTCCCAAAATCAAAGTTATTGGTATGTGGCAGGATTTGAACCTGCGCCCTCCAGATCGGAAGGCAACAGTCCACACCAATCAGCCACCGACGCCCTTACTAATTACTAGTCAGCTAGTTTCATTTATAATGGCAAGCTAAAAAGACAGTTATTGCCTTGAAGACAAATCAAAATACTTCCTTTAAACAGAATGCTGATTAAGTAAATTCTGTTCTAACTTTTCATTCACTAACAATTCCAGACAATCTATACTAATTTAATAAAGCTGAATAATTTGTTTTCGATTTGAAAAACTATTTCAGTGTTAGATAGCCTAATTATCGAGTAAGGAAGAGTGGAGCAGCAAGGAATAATGTTTTAAAAGCGGGGGATTTTATTCCAACTGAGAGCTTCCGCTACATGTGCTGGGTAAACGGTTTCTCAAAAGTCATGTTTAACAGTATTGTTCCCACATATAAATAAGTTTTAAAATAAGTCTGCAACAGCATGTCTATCTTTTAAGGTTAGCTCACTATAATCTTTCTCTTGCTAACCATACTTGAAATAATACATTGTTTTCATAAACATGATATTTATACTTTTTCGCAGTTTTTACTCATCTTAGTTGAGATATAAACAAAATAACAAAGTTGGCATTAGCTCAAAGTATTCCACACAGACAAAGTAGCACACAAAAGCTAGTTACATATATAGACAAATTATATGATATGCAATAAGTCAGTAACCCGTGGCCATAACAGGTTTTAGACACAGACAATGCATTGAAATTTCTTTTGTAGATTATCTAGCAAAAAGTAGCCAAATGATAAAATTTAGTTCTAGATTAAAAAGATCTTGTGACATGAAAAACTCTATAATTAGACTTAAAATAAAATTATACATTAGTTATTGAAGACAATTAATCATCTCATATTATCAACAACATTACACAATGATTCTATCAAGTTATAACAGGGTCCACATTGGCACCATCACTAGGGCTGCAGTCCATATGCTCTATCGTATTTCAATTGGCACCTTAAAGTTTGAGTCCATTTCATTTTGATGCTGGAAGACTTTGAAGTGCATTTGCAGTATATCTTGAACTTTGTCCAGGTGCTTTTTAAATCTGAATAAAATAGAGCTCACTCTTGACAGTGTATTAAGTCAAATTCAAAACTAAGATTAAGTTTTATTTCCCAGAAGGAGTCTATTAACTGTTTCTTAACTCTTTGACTGGCATGAAGAAAATCTTTTGTTGCTGCCCAGCAATTGAACCCAAGCCATTATAAATATTAATTGCCAAAGTTATTACAGAACATTTTACCTTGTAGCAGTTTCAACACGCTGCCTCTTTTGAAGCTCCATCATAACTCTAAAGTCTCCCTGGCTTGATGAGGTCTAAATTCATTTAATAAATGATGAATATGAATAAAAAGCAAACTTAAATCTTCCACCTTTCAGCTCTTTTAGGTGAATCAGGCAGTGACTAATAAGTCCAATAAATCTAAGAAATTCACTAATAATAATGATTAGTTTCTTCAGTTCTCTTCTTCTTTCAAAATGCATAGGATAAAGTCTTCTAAATCCCTAAAATCAAATTAATTTATGTTTTTAAATCATTTTATGAAACGAAAAATAGTTATAAATAACGGCGTGGTGACAAACATACCTGGCTTTCTAGTGACCTAATTATGGTATCATCAGCATTGAATGGGTGTCCAAACATAGTATACGAATCGTGAATAGGTCGCGGCGGCAATGGAACCCTATTTCTTCGAACATTATCATCTGTATAAAAGTTGATATACTGCATGGGAGGCAGCGGTAGAGAGCTGACTTGAGCTGTTTCTGAAGACATTTTGATTTTCCTTTTCTTCAAATGAATCAGTAAAGAAAAGTACGACTACAACCATGAATGCTTGAAAATATAATGTGTTGGCAATAAACCTAGTAGCTGATTTTTACAATGTACAATAAACACAATGACACTATTAACAAATGGCTTCAAAACAATTAAAATACACAATAGTTATTGGCGTTGTTGCCTTTTTCTTGAATATTACAATCCAATTTCGATGACATTGACTTGTAAGATTGACAAATGACAAGGACAACTTTTATTTAATTCGCCAAAGTTGGTAGGCAAAGAGTGCTATGATCATACAGCCTGACAAGTAACTACTCTAAATCTCTATAGTGCATTCACAGTTATTTTTACCTCTTATTTTGCCGTAATATTCTATTCTATTTCCCTCAGATTTAATATTTGTTATTTCCATTATGGTGAATTAAATATAACAATTTTAATATATACTTATTAAGAAAGTGGAAAGTGTTTGTGCTAAATAGAATTAATATTTATTTTATACCCTAGCCTACACAATCATAAAACAAGGGGATAACATTAAGAATCTATCTATTTAGTTTTACATTCATAAAACAACGGAAAAATACATTTAATATTTAGGTTGAAAACCCATAATCTGTGTAATATAACGTGTAAGTTTAACTAGTTTATTTGAAATAATGATGGTCTAAACACCCTATACGGATAGGCTCGTAGGGACCTAACGGTGGGGACGTTTAATGAGCTGATGTGATTCCGTCTGGCGATAGTGGCACAACGTCTGCGGGACTTCTTTCGTGAAACAGACTTTAAATCACCTTGTTTTTTATTCCATTTGCATGAATGCTTTCACTTTTAAAATATGTCGAATCAAACTTTTTTACAACTATTGCTATCATAAACAATCCATATAACGCTTTGATGAAGCTAGAAATTCAACGAAATCTGATACAACAAACAAACTCTTAGAATTGACAAATGACAAAATAGCTGTTTGTTCCAAAAATCGCCTCGGGACTTCTTTCGTGAAACATACTTTAGGTATTATAGATGTCAGAGGCGGGACTTTTATACTTTTGAAATTTTTACCATATTTTTCCTACCACATATAAGACCACAGAAATATGACTAAAGCATTATTTATGGTTCCTAGTATAAGATTAGCAGGTGGCAACACTGTCTGCATTGGATACCTACCACAACAAGTTTTATCAACGAGGAATTCTATAGGGGATGACTAATATTTAATACAATTTGATTTATGGAATACCATCAATGAAAACCTAGAATTAAATAATATCGTGTAAACAAGTTATGGAGTGTCTCTAGATATAGTTTTAAAATATATTTTTATTGTCAGGTAGGCAGAGACTTGCCGGTTTTTGTGTTTTGATTTATCTCTCCTGTATTTTTATTAAAAAGTACTGATTTATTTAACAGACCTATAATGGCTGGAAATGATGAAGACGAAGTGATATTAGAGACTTTCATGGTGAAGAGATCACAGAACAAAAAGTTATTTACTCCCGTAAACTTCAAAGAACGTTGGGTGGTGCTGAAACGAAGATCACTCGTCTACTATGATTCTGATGGTGAAGTAAGTATTTTTTAAATTTTAGAACGAAAGCTATGAAAGTGCAAACTTGATCCAAACAATACAATTGTTGATATGCCAGGTTTGACTTAAAAATCAAAGAAAGGCTCTGTGTAGTGTTTAGTTATGATGTGTAATTTTTGGAACATTTTTAACACCATACACACAGCAACACAATCCAATTTTAGAATTTAAGTATTATAATTTTTATTTTATTTTATTCAACGAGCCAAACCACTGAAGCGCTTTTTTTTCAAAGCATCAAAACTCATATTTTTAGTTTAGTATTTTAATCGTTTTTTATTATATTTTTGTATATTTTTTGATGTTCATAAGTGCTTATTGTAAGCCTAATTTGAAATAAATGTTTTTGACTTTGACATCTAATAAATTCAAGTAGTTTAATTCATACACAAACATTCTTTTGCTTGCCTGAGTGTCTAGTTTATGTTTTATTCTATCTTTAATGATGAGATGCCCTAGATTTACTGAGGTTTACAAATATTCTATTGCTTACCTGTAAGTACATAAGTACTTGGTAACATTGCTATTTAAATTCATCATGACAAATAGAGGGAGGGAGGCACTATACATTCATTTAAATTTCATGTCTCTTACTTTAGAAACATAGACTTTCATACATGCTTTCAGACCAATGTTTGACCCTTTTAGGGAATAAATAAATTACCAATAAATCATATTATTTATCTTTATAACAGGGGACATATTTTACATGTGTTTCAATGAGGAATCTTTAATTTTGTCAACAAATTTCACCATTTTAGGAACTGCATTTTCTAAAATCCTTTCTTAGTACTCCCTCAAGTTAGAAAGGGAATCCCTGTACAGAATTTTAAGTAGGTATAAAACTTTTAATGTTAAGTGTCCTCTTTATGTTTCTCAATCAGATTTTATTTTAAATGTATATAGATTAAAAATGAAATTTGGAACTGGTAAGATATCAAAAACTTAAGGAAATAATTAAAACTACAAATAAGTTTAAAATTAATTTTTTATCATTAATTACAAAATTTATGCCTCTTACTAAATATTTTTCAACAATAATAAAAGTTCAATATTTTTTTTTGCCGCTAAGGAGTTTTAAATAAAGGTAAGTGAACTAAAAATTAAAACAATAAATAACAAAATCATGGTTGTTTTTATATTTTCTTATCTGTTAGCTAATTGGGATAAACACAATTCACAACTTTCATAAAACTGGGCTAATGGTAAATTATACATATATCTTAGAAGACAGTCTGCAACTAAACTGGCAATTATTATGATAAAACTTAATATGATTTTATTTAAAAGTAGGTGTATACATATTATTATTAAACTAATTAACAAGCAATTTTTCTAAAACATTTTTAAATTTAATCCACTCTAACATAGCATGCATTTAGTCAATAAATAACTAAATTTGTACAACCACTTATAGATTGTAAAAAATCTGATTAATTAACCTGTGTTAATAAATCACCTGAATATATTTTAGAAATGGTTTATTAGTGGTACTTGGTAAAATATTACTAGATTTGTCATAATGGTTTAAAAAAATTTGATTCAGGTATATAACAATGCATTTTTGTTCTACTGTATTTCTTCTATATATGTACCTAAACTTCATTGTGCCTTAGCAATGTTATATTTAAACTTAATTTAAATATGTGATAGGAAAATTTTATGGTAATTGCCACATTGTGCCCAACCAAGTAGCTCTAAATCAAAGCATAATTTCGTTATCTTTACAAGCGTTCTCCCAAACAGAACTAAGTTTGCTTTTTAAGCTGTGTGGGAATAGTTGTTACTACAAATATCTGTATTATATCGTATTATGGCCAAGGTAATTAAAACTTTAATGTGTCTGGTTTTACGATTAGAGGAATTCTAATTTAAATTTTAGTATTCCATGTATAGAGTTCTTATTAGATGAGAAGACTATAAAGAGCGATTCGTGTTATATATGTATATTGTATATGAATCTATCGCCTGTCTCGTTAGTGATATCTTCTAGAGATAGCGTCCGACGTCGGTGTTCGGGTAACAAGTAACGTTAGACTTCCTTCATGCTTTGATTAATAGAGTGTAGGGGTGGTTGCGAAGGGTGGGCGGTGCGCGCATGCGCGACTTGGGTGTGTCTGCCCGAGCGCCCGGCGACACCACAGTTCCGCACCGCCGGCCGCTGTCCTTCGCAACTTGCCTCATCACCGGTAATTACATATTTATCATAACATTATCACTTACAATACATTCAATCTATCTACAGGCTTTAATCAACAACATACCCACAAGCCCCGTAGCGAGTGTAGCCCACATTTCGGCATCTTAGACCGTAGAACTTGATGCCACTATAATGTGCGCCTTCCATTTTCGGTTACCACCTACGCAAAACGGCTGATGAGGTCCAAAATGGGTTCCTTATATGGAGTGCAAATAATTCTTATAGCTATGTGGAATATTTTTTTACGCGATTCAAGTTGATTGTGTACATTTTATGCCTTAATATCTTCTAGATATAGTGTCCAGTCTCCAAATATATTCATTAATATTAACAATATTTTGGAATAATATCATTAATATTTTTATTAAATTAAAACAATTTTGTTATTAAATTTTATTTGTTGTCAACACTTAATTTAACCACTGTCATTTTTTTTAATTTTAAGTTACTTTGTTTTGCTGTCAATTTTTAATACTGTTGCCACTTAATCATAACATTGACATTGGTTGGGGAGCAGTGATGTGCACAGAGATTATTAGTAGGGTATGCATGCATAAGTGAGAAACACTAATGGCAAAAACATTAAATAATTTACATTTTTGTCTAATTAAGTGTTGTTGATAATAGCAGATCGCCTATGGTATCAAGTTTCTAGAGGAAAACGGGCGAATAAGTGGGAATCATATGTTGGTGATTTTCCGGGTTATCTGAGCGCACGGGGTTGCACTGATTATGTGCATATATAGAGTGCACGCCACTGTTGGAATGTGATGTGATAAAGCTTTTTGTAGAGATAGGTTTCACGAATTTAAAGGAAGTGTACATTTTGATAAATATTTTATAATTTTAGTAGGTTGAAACAGAATAAATAAAAAATATCAAAGTTTCAAGTGACATAATGTTCATATCGGAATAGGCATGTTAAATGTAAGTTTTGTTCCCTTCGCAATCACTTCTCACAATAGAGGGCGCGCAACCCCTCTCCTATAATGTATGTGTAGTCATGCCATTTCTGTGGTCCCTCGTTATGTGAGCAATTTTAATGGAGTGCCCTACACGTAGCGACGTGTGCTAATTGTTTGAAAAAGGCTCACTCACCCGCGTCTCTTGGTTACCTCTGTTGTTCCGTTTTCAAAAGCTTATCTGCGTGTTTACTATGAATGGGTATATTGTATGATGAATTGTGTGCCGGTGTCTACATGGTATTTTCCGGTTTTTGTGGTTTTCTCGTGTTTCAATTAGGTAACGTAACGATAGACACTCCATTGTATCCATTCTCTTTAAACAGGTATAATTTTATATTATCGTCATCTTAGCACCCACGCCGTGCAAGTCTAGAATTGGATAGAATTGTAAATTGGTCACTAATTAAATGATCAATTTAATATGCTTGCACCGTATGCAATGCAAATTTCCAAGTAAACGTAGTAGACGTAGGTAAATATCTAAGGTACTATGCGTCACAATAGACCCATCAGTCGTCCTAAGCATAAGTTTAAATACTGGATGCTATTTTTGTGTATTGTCAGGTTTTGTTAGGATTTGGTCTTGATTGCGGCCTTTTTTGTCATCTGGCATCTTTTATAGCCATAAGGTCCAGTGCATCTCCCATTGATTTCTCATTGAGATTGAATCGACAAAATAGAATTGCTTTTAAAGAGCTATTCAATTGAAACTTTGTACTCTTAATAAGTTTTATCTCGTCATCAGAGAATATTAATTATCTGGTACATCTGAAACCAATTCTATAAGAGTAAAAAAAAACGACAAAACACTTCGAGAAAAGGTAGGTAGTAAGTACCCTTGCACTTCGCTCGGCTCGTCGTGGGGGCACTTCAGATATACTGAAAAGAATTAATCGCATTATTCGATCAGTCTTGTAACAAACATGAACAATATTTTACGTCATTTATTGTATCAGAACAAGTTATCGGATTTTTATTCACATTCAGTAAAGGGTTGTTTTCATAATAATATCGTTGCCACTGGTTAAAGGCATTTATGCCGGTAATTGGTACGGTGCTCGCACATATTTGCGTTGGCACCTAGCCAAAATAGCCTTGTCGCTCTTATCGCAACATCCACCCGACAAATTTTGTAGCCGAGTAACACACTGCTGTCTGTTACTAACTTTATTGAGCCTGGATTTTTTACGTCAACCAATTAGGTTAATGTGAGACAAGTTGTTGAGATGGAGCATAAAAAGAAAACTGCTAATTCTGGAATTAGCAGATTTGGATCAGATTGGAGTTTTGACTAGACGAAGGTTTTTGACCAGTGTGTGTTGCCAGTTATGACATACGGAAGCGAAACGTGGTCGCTCACCAAGGGCCTCTTGAATAGACTCAAGGTTGCTCAGCGTGCTATGGAGAGGGCTATGTTAGGTGTCTCCCTACGCGATAAAATCCGAAACGATGATTCCGTAGGAGAACTAGGGTGACTGACATAGCCCAGAGGATTAGCAAGTTGAAGTGGCAGTGGGCAGGGCACATAGTGCGTAGAACCGATGGCCGATGGGCGGAAGGTTCTCGAGTGGCGTCCACGTAACGGAAAGCGAAGCGTAGGCCGACCCTAACCAGATGGACGGATGATCTGGTTAAGGTGGCGGGTGGCAGATGGATGTCAACTGCAAGGGATCGGTCCGCGTGGAAATCATTAGGGGAGGCTTCGTTCAGCAGTGGACATAATTAGGCTGTAATGATGATGATGATGATGATGGAGTTTTGACTACCTAAATGTGTAAAATTACCATATACCTATTCGTATCCTTTTCATGGTACATAATAATGTTCTGTATCATAGTGTCGTGTGGTGACGTATGAAAATAATACAATTGTTACCATCTACCATACAAACTTACCTATATCGCCTTAAAAGCATGTGCTGGCTTATGGAGAAATCACTTCGTATAAATATGCAACCAAAGTTTTTTATTGAAACCGAACATTAATATTACCTACTGCTGTCTTTTACGCGCTTGCCAATCGTGGTGTTTCTGGCGAATCCCATAATTCTAATAATTTGACACGTTAAAATGCAGCTGAGTTAATTTCTAGATCATCATGATTGAGTCAGGCATCCAAAGTTGCTATAAAATTATTTGAAAGTTATGCCCGATTTTATATAAAGAAAAAAGCTAAACGGGACGTTCGTCGCACATACTTATAATGTAGTTGAACTTTTTTAAAGTATTGTTTTTTGTTTCGAATCGTTTCATGCATCGACGCACCCGTAGCATGGGACTGCGTCTGCAAAACGTTCGCTAGCTGACTCGGCTTTACGGAATTCAATTAGTGGGAATTGCAGCGTGAACTAGGGATCCTTTTTTTTGTTTTATCGCGATGATTAATCGTATGCCGGACGCGGTTCGTTGAAATGAAACTTAGTCGGTAAAATTAATACATAAAGGTATTTACTTAAAGTAACTTTCCCTAAACAATGTGAAACTTTCGTGTTGCTTTTAAATAAAACCTAAAAAGTAAATTTTCTACGTCTTAGGTCTTTGATCCCGTTATGATTTGTTTTGAACCGTTTATATCAAACAAAAATACCCTGCATAAAACACATTGCATGGATGCATGGTATGTTTAATAGTCATGATATTTATAGTAAATTGCCAGTGCGTGCCAGTAGATACCCAATCTATAGTATGTCTACTATTCCCTCTGTAGTTCTTCTATGCCTCGGCATGAATGGACAAGCGCCGCTCGAAGTGACTCTACAGCCTCATGAAATATTTCCAAAGCTTGTAATGCAAACAGGAAGAAAGAGTAATACATTTTATAAACGATGAACGCTTTCGAAATTATTAAGTTTTTAAAGAAAAATATACCTGTTAAAGCAAGATTGCTGAATAAACATTTATTTATCTAAATGAACATCAAATAAAATTTAATGTTCATTTATATGTACGTAGGTAATCTCTAAAAAGTTTAAATCAAAATGCAAGGACAATGAATACATAGCTTCCAAATCCCAGTGCTTGTTCTCGTATGTATGTAGGGGAATCAAAACTAAATTGCATGTGTGACATGTGGTAATTGGCAAAGTGTTTTGTAGAAGCGCAGAGAGCGCGGGCGCATCC